>ML776681.1:346582-362557 GCA_009831015.1 Picea engelmannii | reverse complement strand
AATATTTAATTAGTAATTATAAAGTTGTAATTTAGTATTTACTATTATATAATTTTTATATAATAATTAATTAATATTAATTGGTAGTATGGGTTGGTTGGGGAAATCAGCAACTAGTTGGGCACATACTCTCGTGACACAACTACTACCACTATAGCCCTAGGCATGCCAACCCGACCCCTCAAGCGACACACAAGGCTCTATGGTTTCTAACCGATGACTTCACAAAATGGAGTGACTTAATAATACACTCCATCACCAACTATTATACACCCCTAGGGGACAATAAATGTTGACCTTTTATTATGTATGCATTCATAGTATTATTCTATTATATTTATTAATTGATATTATATTATGACTATATTATATATTTAATATTATTAGATCATAGTGTACATTTATTTTAATGTTGCCACATTCACATTCATTCATAATAGTATTATATTATAGTTATTAATTCATATTATATTATGATTATATTATATATTATATATTATGACTATATTATATATTATTATCATATATTAATAATATATTATTTATTTTATTTTCATATTATATATTAATAAAATTAACTATTTTATGATATTTATTATCATTTATTGGCTATGCACAAGAATATAAACTTTCCATTATTATTTTTAACTATCATCTCGTAATTCTAGATTAGCCTAGTTTATATGGAAATGTGATGTGGCATACACTACTTTGATGTGGCACAAAATTATTATTATTTTATAGTTTCCTTGGGAGGCCCATTTTTGGAGAAAATTTTCTCTAATGATGTTTCATGGTAATTATATGTGTATGCCACATATGAGACTATGGATTTATCTAGTGAGGATAGATTATGCATGCTATAAGGTTGAAAACGCAGAGAGGATGCTACTTGAATGACATTGGAACCTTGTGATATGTCTTAATTTCCTAGAGCTAATGATTGTTTTGAGATTGCTAGTGGGATGCATTGGCAGTAAAACTTTGGAAGTGACGTTTTTCTTGCATGTAAAAGCCTTGGTAAATGATGGACCACCCAAAGGAGTGTTCAGCAAAGAAGTGGATGTAGGAGCTTGTAAGAGTGAGTGGCTACAAGGAAGAGGTGACTCGAATGGAATTTTTTTATTAGATTCGGGACATATGTTGACTCATATCAAGAGGCAATATATTCTAGGTGTGTCAAAGAATATAGCAAATTGATTCTTGCTTGTGGTAGCCATGTGAAGCAAACATATACTTATACAAGTAAGTATCAGGATTGTATATTGTATATCATATTGTGGATATATGTGCTTCAATTATGAGTTAGAAATTCCCATGGATAGAATAATTGTTGCATAGAAATGGATATGACATGTATGCTTTATTTTGATGATTGTTATATGTATATGTTGAAAAGCTAAGGCCTTCAAAACATCTCAAGACAATGAAAGGAATTGTTGAACATTGCTTTTCAAGATAGCCAACAAATGCAAGTTCGTGATGAAGAGAATAACATTGTGAATGTAGTGGAAGAATGAAGACATGGTCTCATTGTTGGAAAGAAAGGTTCACCAGGGATGGTGTTATTCCAAGGGGGAGGGGAATGTAATACCTTGGTTTCGACCCCTAAATTATAATACATTAAATCGTATATTATCCAAATGATGAGGTTATCCAATGAGATTCAAGGTATGTGGGATGAGTTAAATGACCCTATGTGTAAATAATGTAAATTCATTGTAAATATTATTTGTGTGGAGCTCAAAGCTAAGGCTTATCTAATGAATGTGTATGAGTCTTACCAATAGGCTAATATTTTAGAGTGGTTTTTATGTTTTTCATGGTATGCATATGTATGTAAAAGCATGAATGAAAGGAAATACATAACAATTTAATATCCACCAAAAAGGTTGCTTGAGAAGCAACAAGGGGACCATGATTCCACAAGAGGGAAAGAGGAAAGGGGGTGCATGGATGATTTGAATTAATACTTTATTTTTGAGGTACAACCTTTATTGCCTATGCTTCCCTGTCTAAAGTAGTCCAATGATTTTTTAACTTATGTGTGTCAAAATACAAGATGTGACATCCTTGTGAAGGGAGGAGACCTATGCAAAGAAAAGATCCCCTCTTTCCTTTCATGATCATTCTTCCATTTTTTCCATTGAGTATTCATCTCCCGTTTAAATTTCCGTAGGTATGAAGAAACCTTGTGTGAAGTCATGGTTGTTTATGCATGCAAATGGTAAGAGAAACCCACAAAGTCAAGAGACAAGAGCCTATGGAAGTTGGGGACTTCCTGTTGAGAATTCAAATAAGGAATGGGATGGTTTTGAAGGTAAAATTGTGGATATAATGTCCACGATAGCTAAAGAAAACACCACAGGGCCTACAACCTTGTGAGTGCTACTCATGTGTTGTTTTACCGAAGTGTTTCTCCTCTAAATCATTCTAAGTATGAAACCATCAGTCTCGGATTCTTTTTCCTACACTAGAAGGGAACAAGATCCCTAAGGGACTATGGAGAAGAGAAAGGGAAGGCCTTCCTTGTGTTGTAAAGGAGAAGAGAGTGGCATGGTGTGTAGTGTCCCCGCTACATAACCCAAAAAAAAATTATGATGCCAATAAAACTGAATGCATCTACAGCATTTCTAAAACATGAATGCAACAACTTATACTCATATAAAGCAACATCAATTCACTTAAAAATCAGAGTTAAATGCACATAAATAAAAACCCATGAATAAAATTGGTAAACAAAGATAAAATTCACTTATCTTTTAACAGCAAATGAGCAACCAGCTGCAAGGGATGGGAATTCCTCCCAATCGTAGATTTGTTGCTCCAAATATCAGCAGAAAATCACCCTCGAACTGGGGATATGAATCCACAAAAGAGGGTGTCTCTCACAACCTAATTCACTGCCACAAGAAGTTAGTTTTCCTACAACTATCCCAATCCTCTAGCTCTCTCTTCCCCTCAACCTGTGCAACCCAAGGAATTGGGATCCCCCTTCACTACACACAATCCCTTAAGCCTTCCCTTTTCCCTCCAGGGCTCTAGCACAATGTTGGTTAGGAATATTTATGGTTGGGCACTCCATGGATGTTAGCTTCCCCAAGAAAACTAACAATATGGCCCATTGTTCAAGGGAAAATCTATCACATAGAAATATCCCTCTCTATAGGCCTAATAGCTTGCTTCTTCATGAAACAAGAGCTCCAACAAGACACCCAAATCACCTACTATGGTTGCCTTCAAGCTCCAATGCTCTCTACTCCCTTTGTTGCTCCAAAAATTGCCCACAATGGTCATTCGAATTTACCTTTTACCCATGAGAGTTGACTCACATTCCCCAAGGTTGATTGCACTCATCCCCCATGCTCTCATAACTATGGGATGTAACTTTTCCTACCAAACCCTCTTACATGTGTTTAATGATTGGGTTCTCATACACTCAAAAGGAAATTACAAGGTTCACTCAAAGTAATAATTTTAGGAAAGTGGGTTGGAATTAATACCCATGAATAATCTCCCCCTTTGGACCCCTCTCTTAGACATTCTTAGACATTCCCCTCTCTTGTTGAAACTTAGCCCCTAATTACAATGTTTGTGTCCACTCACATCCAATGTCACATTTATTTTATTATTATGATATACATAATGTTTACAAATTACATATCTGAGCTCCCGGTCATACATCGCATTTAATTGCACATCGTTAAAACGGGGATTATAAATGGGGATGTTACATGGTGGATTGATGGTTGGATGAGGGCATGGAGAGATCAAGGGTGAGAAAATTTTCACACTATGAGAGAGAGAGATGGGATTTGAGTGATATTAGAGCCTTGTAGGAGCTTCCTTTACCCTAGTGGTATCATGGTCTTTCTTGGGGGTGGAATCCATAACTTATTCCTACGATTAGGTGTTGAATCGCTCCTTAGCCTCCAATTTGGTGGAATTGATCAAATTTCATATATGTATTCATGTCTATCCTTGTGTGGGATGTTTTCTATTTCTAATATGTTGTGTGCTCCCATGAATTCAATTGGGAAATGAGTGAATTAGATATATGCATGGTTATTTCCATTTATATTTGTATGTGCATATGAATTCGAAATCATATTTTGTTAGTGGTAAAAACTAGCCTAACAGTGGATTATTAGAGAAGGAATTTTGATTTGAGTGCCCCTATGGCCAAGGGAGGCATCTAGGTACATCACACCTATATTGTAGTGGTGATTTATTAGAGTTTTTGGAGGTAAAAGACATGGTTCCAAATATTCAAACTTAGTTGGAATAGAAAACTATATTATAGGGGAAGATTCATGAAACTCATAAATGTAGACAAGAATTGTTCAAAATTGTTCTAAAGGGTCAGGTTGCTTCAAAAGAAAAGTTGTATCAATTGAAAGAGGTGGAGGACAAGCGACCTCTCTTCCTTAGAATCGACAAGTTTTGGCACGACCCAAAACTCCCGAAAAGGGGAGGTCTGATCCAAAAGTCAAATTGGAGAAAGCATCGACTAGGTACAATTGAGTGATAAAGATCAATTAAACAATCAAGTGAAGGAGAACCAACCATCTAATATCATTTGAGCACGGGATCATAGTATGCTTTTAGTTAGATTATAGTCAACTCGCGCACATGATGTTGACAAGAGTGAAGGACGAGTAGTTGGTCGATTGAGTTTATGTTGATTGAATGGATGGTGGGAACACTTCTCACTAGAGACATGCCAATTAGAGAGAAACATGGTTGTTGATGTGGAAATATTGATCAGGATCTATTTTATTACACATTGGTTATGCTTACTAGGAATTTAAACCGTTATGTAACTGGAGAGTAGGGAGTCGAACCATTGTGATCACTGCTTAGTGGAGAAGACTCACTCAAGGCAAATGATGAACAGGGTTTAGTTAGTCAGTTGAAGGATTGGGCAAATGGTTGATGTTGGATAGTCAATTGAGGGATTGCAACCAAGGGAGTTTCCTAAAGGGAAAAGGCAAGGACCTTGTGGAAAGGAAATCTTTAAACTCTATGTGCCAGAAGTGTCAAGCATTATGAACACAATCATATGGACAAGAAATCATAAATGAAATGTAGATTCACATTTGTAAGCATTTGTTGGTCAATGGACTTATTTTGAAATCAGTCCTAGTGTTTCTTACCCGTGAGATTTCCCCAGTGAAAATAGTGGTATTTTATGTAATGAATGTTGTGTTTGTAATTGTTTAACCGTTACTTTTGTTTTAGTTGAAATAATGGAAATAAATTCAAACCACGAGAGGTATAGACAAACAATACATTTGTTTTGAGATTATAAAATTTATAGCATATATACATTGGACAATTCTGACTTACACTATGCAATACAAATCAAGATCCCAAAGAATATCTAGAGATGAAGCTTCTAGCCACAAATTCCATAGTTTAACCTACAAATGGAAGAAGAGAATGGCATCTTAAATGGTTTTTGAGGAGGAGAATGAAACCAATAAAAGTGGGGCAAGAGCAAAAGAGTATGAAGCAAGAGA
Source organism: Picea engelmannii (assembly GCA_009831015.1). Lineage (NCBI taxonomy): Eukaryota > Viridiplantae > Streptophyta > Pinopsida > Pinales > Pinaceae > Picea > Picea engelmannii. The sequence goes on along the minus strand of ML776681.1, from coordinate 357,035 downwards.
GCATAGGGTCATCCCTTGTTGTGGTAGATTGGTCAACGAAAAAGCGATGAATAACCTCTCTTTTTATAACCCAAAAAATGCGCATTTTTCTCAAAGATAGTTATTTGTTCCTCTATCCCACACATTTACAGAGGCCAATGCCACCCAGATATTGGGAAAATGTCTCTTTGTGATGTTATACAACTTGTTTTTATATAGCTTATTTTAAGATTAAATCATAGCATAAAGGGGTGGTATCATCGGAATCACCTGCAATAAGGAAGATAACGGAGTGGTACCATCGAACTTCCCAAAGAAACAAAATTAAGGAAGCTTGTTAACAAATTGGTCGAAGGATAATAAAGTATTAGGTCCACTGTACAAAAAGTAGTTATAAAAGGTGCACAAAGAAATCTTATCAACAATGACCAAGACTTGGGCACAATGAAAGAGGAATCAAACCAGAGTTTTGGGAAAATCCAGGGACTCAAAAGAGGTGCAGACAATCTCACAAAATATTTAAGCTATAATTGATTATTAATCAAGGCAAAATTAGGGGATTATCTATAAGAATAATAATTAATCAGCAATAGTCACTAGACATCAAGTAGCCCTTATAGAAAATAAAAAATAAACCAAGGATAGGCATTTAAAAAGAATAGGATATTGGACCATATCAATAGTAGGGCTCCCTTCATATTGACCATTCTATGTGATACAATATTATCAAAGAACCACATTAGAAACCACTATTTATAACCTTCAGTGTGGCAGATATCTTATGGGGTTAAAGTGAGGTTATTTGTTTAATATTAGTATCTAGTAAAGCCTATAGAATATCACGAAATGAAATTGGCAATTCATACCCAATTTCCCTTACACTTTATAAAAAATACTATAACCTATTGAATAAATACTTACTTTAGAACACAATTCACTATAAACCCTAAAAAGACACATAATACAAAATTATCATGATGGAACGTTTTTTGTTACAATTTGGTCTCATTTGAACCTTATTTATTCCTCTTCTCTCAAGAATGACTAAAGTATCACAGCCTTCATCGCCAATTGGGGAGAAATAAATAGATAATTTATAGGAAATGGAATATTGAGTAAGGACGGTTGTTAGTCCTAGAAGATTTGTGATTGTATTTACAATGAAAGAGAATCATGATTGAGCAAATAGAGCCTAGATTTGGTTAGTTCAAATAAAGGTTTAGCATAAAAAAGAATTCTGTAATTTTGCACATCTAAACCCCTTATAAGTTGCAAACCATGGAAAGGTCTCCCTTTTTAAAGTAATATAATATAGTTATTATGGTCATATTTGTTTGTTGCTTATAAGCATGTCATCCAAATATTTGCAATGAAAATTTGTCAAAGGTCTCCCTTTTTAAAGTAATATAGTATAGTTATTATGGTCATATTTGTTTGTTGCTTATAAGCATGTCATCCAAATATTTGCAATGAAAAATTGTCTTGTGTGACACTTGATGATGTTAGTGCAACACAAGGTATCCACAAGATTTGAACATTTATCTCTTCATAGTAAGCACCTCCTACTTCCTAGTCAACCATAAGATAATGGACACGTGTCTATAATTATACATATATGTATTCTATTAATCTCATTATAATAAGGTGTTTAGCTAGAAGATTGCACTCATGATCCAATTTCAAAATCAAACCAACTAGATTCAAGCTCTATGTTGCACTCATGATCCAATTTCAAAATCAAACCAACTAGATTCAAGCTTTTTGTGTCACTATAATCTAATCTCAAAATATAACTCAAGCTAATGAGGTAGAGGCATCCCAATGAAATTGAATGCAATGAAAAAGGGAGTGCAAAAATTAACTTGAGGGGCAAAAGGGAGAAGAAACATTCATCTTCATAAGCATCTTTTATTTGTTTCCCCCATTGATAGTGGATTTTTGACAAAGTGAAAATTTTGAAAAGGAAAGGACTTATTTACTCATTATGTTTAACAAGGTTAGGCACCACCGTTGTAAAAATAAATACTTCCATTGATATTTATTAATATTATTGAGAAAATTAGAAGGATCCATGTTAAAAATAAAATAAAGAAGAGGTTAGAGACATTAAGAAGGCCAATAATATCATTCATTTTCAACATCTAACTAGGGAATGAAGGGAAATGCATATGTAACCACTTTAAAGCATGCTAGCCATCTTAAGATAAGGATCCATTTTTTATTTGTTGAAGAAGTCCAAAAGCTCTAGGTTGAATGGAGATTGTGAATTATTTCCACTCCTTAAGAAATTATGAGATAAAGAAGCTTGTCAAAAAATATTGGCAAAATAATATTATGATATATATAAAAAAAATCGTTGTGATTCAATACATTTATATGTATATAGAGGTTGGTTATTTTGTTATTTTGTCAAAAGGGTCTTGTGGACTCATATAACATAATCCAACAAGTCCTTGTAGGACAAGCCCAATGGGCTTGATGGGATGATCTTAATGAATCCACATGACCCAAGGGCTCCTGTGGACTCATATAACATAATCCAACAAGTCCTTGTAGGACAAGCCCAATGGGCTTGATGGGATGATCTTAATGAATCCACATGACCCAAGGGCCTATACAACATGACCAATATGAGCTTACACAATAAACAAACAATAAGAGCCTTAATATCATGAACAAACCACATAACACAGAACAAACCAATGATGCATAATATAACTAATTGCATATATTAAGTATCATAGCATCATATACAATCATGTTGATTATTTAACATGGATTCAACAAACCAATGATGCATAGTATAATTAATTGCATATATTAAGTATTATAGCATCATATCTAATCATATACGATCATGTTGATTTAACATGAGTTCTTTCTAATATTCATTTGTATATCTATTACACCCATACTTGCATATACAAGTGCACATTATATTAATGCAAAACAATATTTATAGATATGTCAACAAATATCGAGCAACATCAATGATATGATGGACGAAGGAGAGAAGGGTGAGGGTAGGACTTTTCCCAATTCAAAGTCTCAAAGCAAAGCTAAAAAGAAATGCATTCAAGGCGGTAGCAATCCAAAGTGGGTTACTCTACCCAAGGACTAGATTTTGGAAGGCATTGAAGCTAGAAAGAAAGGTTCTAATGGAGTATTTAAGCGATTAAAAACCTTCCTTGGTGAACTTGGTGTCATGGGTTCAAAGAGCTTGGTTTAATGTTGCAACATGTATGGTTCAGATCTCCCCAATGTATCGAGGTTTCTTTTTTTCTTTGAGAATGATGCAAACAAGGAGGTTGTTTTGAAGGGTGGACCATGGTTATATAGCGACTCAAGGTTGGTTTGAAAATTTCAACTCCAACATTGCCAGGAGGGAAATGCATTATTTCTGGGTGAGGCTTCATGGATTGCCCCTCCTCGAGAACAACAAAATCTTAAAATCCATTGGAAACACAATGGGGGCTTTCCATGTCTCGCCAAAGGAGTCTCTTTCTCAAATGTTTGAGGTACCATGCATTTTGGTTTTAATGAACACTGAAGGTGGTTTCCCTAACCAAATCATGTTGGGATATGGTGGAAAGGAATGGATTCAATGATTGGATTATGAAAACCTTCCTTTGGGTTGTTTTTTTTGTCATTGCATCGATCGTATTCTTAGGGTTTGCACTTTTAGTCATGTCACTTATAAGCAAAGGAAGTGGTCTTCTAGATGCAAGACAGTTTCTCCCTCTTCTCTTTTACAGAGATTCTCATTTCAAGGTGTCTCTTCAATGGATAAGCTTGAGCCATTGGCTAGAGTGGTGGGCAGACCAGTTGCTCTCTAATTTGGATGCATAGAGATAGGCTCTTACAATGAATGAGGTATCCTCGTGTAGTGGATGAGTCCATCAAGGTCATTGCCAATGGAGTTGCAAAGCAAGGACAACGTATTGATCAAGGTCTTCATGCAGATCAATTCAAGTTTCTCATTCCAATAATTGACTCCCTAAAGGACTCTTTCTAGCCATTGCAAATATTTTTTCCTTTCCCGCTCGTGCCAAACTTGACAATCCAAATATTTGGGTTGGTTAGAGCCATCAACCGTTGCTTTGCCAACCTCAACTCGACCAAGACTAGTTTCAGATTCATTTATGAGTGATTCAATGGCTTCCCCAAAAGTTGTCTAATTCAAAGGGCAAAGGTAAGGTTGTTCAAGGCATTGTTGCATATTATTCCCCACCAAGCTCTCAAACCAGGAGTGTCAAGGGGCGAATAGGCAATGATTTTTCTATAGCTATCTCTTTCTCTCATGATGGCCAAGGTTTTTGGTCGTGTTTTGTTTTTTATTATGATGTATTTTGATGAGGGGACTTCCAACTCAGGGGAATTTTTTAGCTTCTTAGTGTATATAGGGGATCCTTGCAATCTTTTAGTATTGGATTTTTTATGATGTATGGACTTTGCGGTCCAAAGGCCCATAGGGCCCATTCATGTAACTTCTTGTTTTAATAAATGATAACTTCTTTCTTTTGAAAAAATGTGTCAACAAACATATAAAAGTTTGTAACAACAATGTATATAAATGTGTGTCATCATTTTATGTCTGTGAGGCTACAAAAATCAGATCTGATGGTAAGCATCACTTTATGTTTGTGAGACTACAAAAGAAATTATCACATAGCAATGTTTCCAGTGATGTGAATCATAAACATAGCACAAGTATCCTTGGGTGGCCTCATAAATCCATGCAAAATTTAATGTCAAGGATGGATCTCAAAGGCAAGGAGACTTCTTTGTTGAAAACATTTGCATGTACAACACAATTTTTAGGTCTTATAAAAAGTCCATAACTTTTTTTAACAAGCTTCATTTTATCACTATTGAGGTTAACATGCTTAGATTTAGCATTATGGGGATTCATTAACACGTGCTCTTCAACTAAGCAGCCGCAAGTGGGAGGGGGGGGCATTTATTCCACCATAGTCGCCCAAGACTTGCCCCTAGCCCCAACCATTGTTGCATGCACTAGCGCATCTACAAATGTGAGCACAAACACTAGCATCTCATTGGCAAGAATTAACAATCAGTAGAAACCGTATTAACTACCTACATTCACCAACTAGGAAAACAACACTTATCTAAATTAAATGACATTAAATAAGCAATTCAGTTAAATGGTGGTCTAAGGATATTTTTTTAAATGGCTAAGCCTTGTATCGACCTAATAGGTATGTATATAGTCCTCTACATGTTTCTCGTTGCATACCTCTTCATCTCGTAGCTGCATTGCATTGTTTCAAGAACTTTGGAACAACTTGATAGTATTTCTTATGAGTTTCCTTGAGGAGGTATCAAAAGGATCTAGGCAAAGGCATGGACAACGCTTGCTATTAGGTAGGTTGCGTACTAGCTTTACAACAATATATTTGGAAATATAATGTTTATACCTCAACTTATTTGTTTGAAAAGATCCCAAAATACATTTTGCAGCTTTGGTTACAAAAATATTTGGAAATATGATGTTTCTTGCTCAACTTATTTGCTTGAAAAGATTCCGTAGACATTTTATAGCCTTGGTTAGGAAAAGCGCATGGATGAGCTCGTCGTTGATTGCCCTCAATCTCATGTAGAACAAACCGTGAACCATGAACTGGGCTCGAAAATTCTCCCTTCGTTTTTGTAAGGGCCCTAAAGATAGTAGGAGAATATCTTAATTATTTAGTTAAATGCAGATTTTAGGGCATAAAAGATGCAAAACAGACATTCGGGACACGCACCCAGATGAATTACCTCGTAGCAACCTAACCCACAAGGTTCAGAAGTCTTAGTGGCTTCGTATATATAGTTTTTAAATGTTGGAGGGGAATACTCCTTATTTGGACAGAGTTATGTTGAGTAGAACTCCTAAACACTTCTCATCAATCATCTAGATCTGTAGGAAACAAGCAATTAGAGCACTCACGCAGGGGTCCAAATGGCTGCACTTTGGACTTTACCTTCACGCCTGAGGGTGCACAAAAGATTTGGAGAGCTTAAATCTAGTCTATTGCCTCCTCCATGATTTCCCTACCCATAAGAACATGTACAATCAACAAAATTGTTGGTGAAGGAGCATAATATTACTCCCCCTTCACTTTCGTAGGGTGCAGTAAGCTAAAAATGCTTATGTCATTTCTGTGGTATGTATCCATTTGAGGAAAGTTGCTACGAAAACGATGTTTTCTTTGCAAACAAAAAGACAAACAGACCAACTTTTCACTTTTTCATTGTACAAAAGTACGATACATTAAAGGGTAAAAATACTGTATAAAATTAGGTGATATTCTTCAGATTACATATTTGAATAAAAATGATAGTCAACCATGGCTGATGCTACCAGCTTAAATGATTTCCGTGTTAGATTCAATAATCTATCAGGTAGACAAATGTGACGCAGAGCATTTCAGTTTGATAGAAACAGAAATTACTATAAGCATATCATTTAATCATTGAGCTATAAAATTTCAGATCATGACAGTTAGTTGGGCTGAATATTATGAAATGTTTACAAGAGAACAAACCAACCAAAAGAATTTTAAATGTGCATATAGTAGGCAGAGCCGATATGCTGCCAATTATAACAACTATATAATGATTATTACTGCATCGGGCAGCATATTTCGTCCAGTTACTCGGAGCATAAACTAATAAATGAATAAAATCCTAACAAAATACATGGACAAATCTTGGCTTCCAACATATCATTTCCATGCCACTTAAATTCAGTATGTCAAAACCATATCTCGACATTTGTATGGTCAATCAATGATTTCATTTTGCAATCCAGTAAAGAATGAGGAACAATGTGCAGCCAGCAATCACAGCTGAGAGAATGAGTGTATCTTTGGAACGTTTCCTTTTGATGGCTCCTGCATAACTCAGAAAATGGATCTAAAATAGTTATCCCGAAAATCTAGAAGTTTGGTACTAGAAAACCAAAACCGAAGTATTGACCAACTTACCTAACAAGCCACGAATAACTGGAAATCTGTCACTTAATTGCTTGACTTTCCCCTGAATTTCTGCGACCAAGGTCCTTTGGGAGCTTAGTACACTTCTGGTTGCTTGTGCTTGACCAATCACATCATCAATCTGCAAAGGCAAATTTCCAAGCTAAATTTGTTTGATAAACTAGAGGGCAAAAACTAAAGAAAAATTTTCAGCTCGCTTGCCTACAAGGTATCCATTTCGAATGTCCTACAGTCCCATCCAAGTGAAACTGATTAAATTTCTTATGTATTATAAGGGTAGTAGTAACTAATAAATCTTAGAAAAAAGTGTTAAGAGTAGGCAGAAATTCATCTCCATTCATTTATAATCTTGATAATTTGAACTATATTTTATATGGATTTTCCTTAGTTGCAAATTTGGTTTTCTGGAAATCCTTTAAAATGAAAAAAACTGTGTTACAAGAGGTAACAACCCCAGGATCTGTCCCCTGCATTCCAAACTTACCTCTGGGACACCCCCAGTATCAGGTATGTCAGCAGCCGTGCCTGGTACAACTGACAGATGCCTCCACCCCAACAACATCTAGGTCTCCCAGTGCTAGCAACCTTTTTCCTTCTTTTCTCACTTTGCATAAGAAGAAAAAAAATACACAAAATGATAGACAAAAACAAAACCTAGCTTAACTAACCAAATACTTAGCAAAAAATGCATGGGCAGTCAAGCCTTCCCTCTAACAAAATAAAAGAGGCTGCTATCCACAAACTATCAAAAAAGGGGAAAGAAAAGCAGCTTGGGACACCTGAATTTTCAACAGAGCACTGATTTTGAGCTTGTGAAAACATATTTTTGTATTGGTAGAGCTTGGGAGAGAGTTATCATCAATTTCATCTCGTGAGAAGTAATACAGTAGAGAGATTTTCATGGATATCAAACTTCATTTGAAAGGGATTTCATGTATGAGTGTCATTCTGCTCCCATTTTTGGATACCAGTACCCAGAAAAATAGAAGACTTCAAATTATTATGCACCTAGCTGGCTGAAAGGGAACGTTGCCATCAAGATGCTAAATGGGTCTCTCAGCCACACTTGCACGACAATTTCCCATTTAGAGGAGAATCAGGGACACCTTTCTCTTAAGCAAGGGGGAAACCTTGAACATATTGATATTCACTGTCATGTAATATTCCATGCATGGTATTGGAACCTGGGTCTATATGCTATTATGAATCAAGTGAAGGAGGTAAAAGGCACTTTTGAGTCCATCTCATTTACTCATGTTTACCATGAATTCAACACTCAAGCAGATATCTTATCCAAAGAAGCTTTAATCATGCAGGAGGGTACTCTACTTGTACTTGAGTACAGAGGAGGCACTCTCATTTCAGAATCAGAGAAATCCTTGTATTAATGTTTGTATGATGATAGGAAGATGGAGGAAGAATTTCAGTTTGTATGTAAGGGCCTGGATGTTAGTATAAGCTTCCAGGATAAGTTGTACTGATTTTTGGCTTTTGGAGGAAGACTGTAATAAGTAGTCTTAGTATCTATCTTTTTGCTGCAATATGAAAAGGTAGTTATTGTTGAATTTAATGCAGCTGCAAGAGCCATTCTCCTGGAGGATGGCAGAAGACCTTAGTTGTAGACTAGGGCCCCCAATACACTCCTAGGGTTCTTGGTCTGGGACCAAGCAATTAGAGCCATGGAAAAAGACCCTTGTGAGGGCCCCCAGTAGATGATTGGGGTTCTTGGTCTGGGACTAAGCAGAAAGACCCTTGTGAGGGCCCCCAGTAGATGATTGGAGTTCTTGGTCTGGGACCAAGCAGAAAGACCATTGTTAGGGCCCCCAGTAGATGACTGGGGTTCTTGGTCTGGAACCAAGCAGTTTAAGTCCCTAGATGTGTCTAGGGCCCCTGGATGTGTTCCAGGGTACCCATGTCTAAGGCATGGGTTGATCCTTGGTCTTGTACCTTGGTGGATAAGACCCCAGATATGTTCTGGGGCAACCTGGTCCTTGATCAGGAAGTTGTTGGTGTGTGATCCTCTTCCTCTCTTCCAGGAGGATGGTCCACAGGACCTAGGAAAGATTTTGAAGGAGGGCATGACCACATGAGAGATGTATCCCATATGCAGTGATGATAAAGTTAATTGGTCACCTTGAGAAGTATATGGACATGTGTTGCCACTAAGTAAACCTCTCCTAAAACCCCCACCCTTGGTTTTTGAGCTTGAGTTTGTTTGGGGGTTTGTATTTTTGTTTAGGGGTTAATATGAAAAATATTTAATTAATGTTTGATTATAACATATTTAATTAATATTTATATTAATTAAAAATGTTATTTTAATTATATTTTTTATTACCCTAACCCTAGCCTAAAAGTTTAAATAAGAACCCTCCCCCTTCAATTTTACACACATTCACTTTCTCCTCTCCAAGGCTGGCAGATTGCTCTAAGATTATGTTACAGCTGTAGCCTCCTTTTGACAGAAAATTGCGGCCTCCTTTGACAGTCCAGTTTTCACTTCATTTGCTGGTGCATGTTCCTTGTTTTCCTTTGTTGTGTTGAAGTTTCTTCTCTTGCTGCTGCCAGGTGTATTCTCTGAGTTAAGGGTTTCTGATTTGAGGCTTCTTGTGCTGTTGCAAAGTGTTAAAGCTGCCGTCCTCTTCTCATTTCTTTGCTGTTGCCAGTCAGCCCTCTCCTATAGCCAGCAGAACCCTCCTTGAAGTCTGCCATCCCCTAGATCTGGGATCTTGAAGGCCACGGCACCCTAGCAAGGTGGCTGAACCTTCCTTACAGGCAGTTGTCCCTCCTTCTACTGGCAGATTGTATTACATGTGTGAGGGTTTGTTGTTGTGTGGGGTTTTTGGTGTGTTTGTGTGAGGTTTTTCATGGTGCCTTGGCTGTCCTATACTTCTCTTGAGAGAGATCTGACCCTTGAGGCAGATCCATGACACGTAGACTTATCTGAGCATACTTCAGTGGCTTATTATCTCTCAGGTGTGCTATGCTCTTCTCCTTTATACTGAGGTAAGATTATCAAGAGGTAAGTTAATGTTTTCAGTTATTTTGCCTTGCTTACATTTAGATCTTTGATTAGCATCACTGTCTAGTTCAGATCTATGGATTGTTCATGTTCAAAAATATTATTTACCTACTGTTTAGATCTGATTTAGAAGCTCTTCTACAGTTTAGATACAACATAGAACTACTTCATGGTTTAGATCTAACTAGTTCAGATCTAAGTGATTTACTCACTCAGAAATTGTTTATGGTTAGATCTAACTACTGTTCATGTTCAGAATTAATTACTAGTTCAGATCTGAGTGTTTTACTCACTCAGAAAGTTTATGATTTAGATCTAGTTGTTGTACATGTTCAGAATTAATTCCTAAGTTCAGATCTAAACTACCTAGCATACTCAGAATATTTTTTGAAGCTCAGATCTGTGTAAGTTTGATGTGTTCATGCTGATTTTGTCTACAGAAATTTTGAAA
>ML776681.1:325809-339516 GCA_009831015.1 Picea engelmannii | reverse complement strand
TGAACTCTGGAGTCTGTATCGCCCACACCAACACAGTTCCACAACTTAGTGAAGGTGGCCTCTAGTAGAAGTATAGTGAAGTCGACGTCTGTGAGTTGAACTGTTGAAAGAGGCCTAAGTGTAGTGCATCCAAAGTAAGACAACATCATAAAGAGAAAGATCCACAGTAACATGTTGATTCACTGAAGGTACAAAGAGTGGCTCAAGCTATCCCTAAGGCTGAAATGGTTGAAAATAGTACATCCAATAAAGACCTACACCACAATGTGGAAAGTAGAGATCCATTGTAATAAACTCACACTCATCCACGAAAGAATTTGAAAGTAGTGTCAAGGATTCTACAGACCTAAGTAGAATCCCAAACAAAGTAGGTGAGTCAACACATAGTTCCCCCATGTGAACAAGTGGTCATAGGCCCATGAATGTCATTATGAACCAAACGTTGAGATGTAGCATCATAATACACTGAAGTATCCACTATAAAACCAACCCATGGAACATAAAGAACATCTCCAAATGTGGTAGGTCAAAGATGATATCATCATTTCCTTGATCAAGGGTTTGGCACAATAGATCAAACAACTAGATGTGCACCATAAACTATGTCAATGATAAAATCTTGACGATCCCTATCACAAACTGTTACTCCTGCGAGCTCTTCAATCCCTTGAAAAAAAGTCAATCAAGACTTGAAGACACAACTCTCCATATGACAGCCATTGCATATAGAGTTCTTTTGTATCAAATCTACTCAAATATCAGTAGCCATGTTGAATAGGGCAAAGAGCCATTCTGAGGCCATTAGGTTAAGAAAGCTCTGTAAAGTCTTCAAGAAATCCCCTTTATAGACCAAAGAAGGAAATAGTACCACCTCTTCCATGAGATCGACAATTAATTGTTTATGTATTTAGGGAAAAGAATGAAAAAGAAGATAGTGCCATGTTGAATAGGGAAAAGAGACATTCTGAGGTCATTAGGTTAAGAAGAAGGCTCCGTAAAGTCTTCAAGGAATCCCCTATATAGACCAAAGAAGGAAATAGTACTAGCTCTCCTAAGAGATCTAAATGTATTGTTTCTGAATTTAGGGCAGCACAAGCCTTAGCCAAAAACACAGCCATAGAGAAATATTATTGCAAAGAATGAACAAGAAGATAGTGCTCAATTATCAAAAGAGGGAAAAAAACCTAGGAAGGAAGCGTTGCTCTTGTAAAGAGGGTAAAATTCCTTAGAGATACGTGAGGAACACTATAAGAGAAGCACAACCCTTATATAATATACGGGTAAAACCCTAACAAAAGAGATTCAAACCCACAGCCTTGTGTGATCCATAAACGATAGGCCTATGCCCTATCCGTCTCACTAACATGGAATTTTAGTACGAAAATAAAAGTTAATGTCTCTGCAATTCACAAACAAGCTAAGATCATACTACTTGTTCTTTATTTAGATATGGTTCCAATGCTCAATTTGTTTGCTTAAAATGTCGAGATCAAGTTCCAGCAAAGGATTCAAGTGCACTCAAACTCTTTATCCACAATTTTATATTATGCTAGTAATAAAACTTATTCTACATCTCTAAATTGTTCAACCAAACACATGAGAATGAGTCATCTTCCCTTAAATACACATATACATATGCCCGTTCCGCATACCATCAAGCATGCACTTAACCATATATATGTGTGTGTGTGTGTGTGTGTGTGTGTGTGTGTGTGTGTGTGTGTGTGTGTCAATTCCCAATTCAATTAAGAAATGGACAAGAGACCTCATATATATATATATATATATTCCCAATTCAAGAAATGGACAAGAGACCCCATACCAATCAAGCTATGCTTTCATAATAGCATGAGATGTTAAATATAAATATGAGATTTCACGACCTTACATATGGCCATAAGTGAATGCCCACACTTTGAATGGAGAGTATGAGGTAGCACTAAGCAAAGGGGGATTGATACAGACATAGTGCGAGCACTCTTCTCTAGCCAACGATCCAATCAAAAAAAAGGTCAAGTTGTGGGTTGTTCAACACACACCAAAGGGAGACAATCAACTTTGGGCTATATATATATATATATATATATACCCATTCCCAATTCAAGCAATGGACAAGAAACCTCATACCATTCAAGCTATGCTTTCATAATAGCATGAGATGTTAAATATAAATATAAATATGAGATTTCATGACCTTACATATGGCTATAAGTGAATGCCCACGCTTGGAGAGTATGAGGTAGCGCTAAGCAAAGGGGGATTGATACACACAGTGCAAACACTCTTCTAGCCAGTGATCCAATTAAAAAAAAAGGTCAAGTTGTGGGTTGTTCACCACACACCAGACGGAGACAATCAACTTTGGGCTAATACATAGAGATCAAACGAAGTATACAATGCAAATACAAGGATACAGCACGTAGTTGACACAACAATTGAACACACTAGTGCACCAGCAATCTCACTATGCCAACAACCAAGCAAGTGGTTGATTGAGCTGTGAATTCCACCCAAATATCTTAGGCAACAAGGTTGTGGGCAATCGATTAGGTGGAAAATTGCAAAGATGCTTCAGAGAATTAGAAATCAAAACAAATTGTTAGTGATGGCGATGTAATCAATTAAAATTCTAGTGAATACATAAGAAGAGCAATGTGTATGACTTGAAACTTCTCTCCTAGCTTCAACAGCTAGTTTAGGGGATGGCATGCTAATTTCCAGAAACAAAAGTTAGAAATTTAGTCTGGGATTCGCAACCATGGCCAACAACTCTATAGCCATTGATTTCCTCTGAATCAATTAGATGTACAGTCTAAGATAGTTGGTCGTTATGGCCATAGAGTAGCTTGGGAAAATCGATTTCAAAAACTAGTATTTCTACATATTGTTATCCCCATTTTATGGATAACTAAAGAGATAATGTCTCGAGGCCCTCAGGTTGCAAAATGGAGTGTCGAGAGACTACATGACCAGCAATACCCTTTTGCACAGATGGAAAACCCACTCGCCACCACAGATGGTCACAGTTTGCAGATGGCATCCACCACACCAGCAGGCTTCCGGAAGGCAATGGGCCTTGCTCCATGAGGTACAAGTCAGTATTATGGTGAGCATCATTTCAATATTTAAGCCATTTGATTATGTTGTATCTTAGATTGCTCTAGATTTCATGATATGTGCTTGGACATTATGCCCTTTTCCCTGCTTCACCTTGGTGGTTGACATTGTGCACTAGTAAGTGGTTTTCCTTGGGGATGGGTTTGCTACTTGGAACTCCCTTAATGAGCCATCGTACCGTTCCCGACCATACCTACCACTTTCCATCATTGTTCCCTTTCGTTTCCTTATCTCTTGGGATTTTAGGGTGTACTGACCCAAGAAGGGGTTGTCCCTCATTCTATGGGAAGAAGGGGCTAAAGGCCCAAAGGGGTTGGTGTTGGGTAAAAGATAAAAGCCTTATATAAACCTTCCAGATGCTTCGCCCAAGGATCACCCAAGAAAGCAATGAAACGCTTAACTTTGAATAAAGGGGACCCACAATATAATAAAGAATGCTTAAAAGGTTAGTTGAAGGATAGGAGGTCTCATCACGAGCCGATCTATCACATCCATGAATATCTAGTGGTATGACATTACCATCATCTGGTCACCAAACCAAGGTAATGGCTCTCAGTTGCATGGCTGAGAGAAAGGGGGTCTCATCACGAGCCAACCTTCCCATTTTCATTAGGTGTCTGTGGGTGACATTGCCACCACCTGGTCACCACGCCAGGGCAGTGACCTTCAATCTCTCCTTATGCTATATTGAAAGAAAATAAAGAAAGAAAGATAAAAGGCAATTGATGGGCTTGGAAAAAGTGCATTGCGAACGAAGGTACCACACACCCTCTACAAAGGCACCCATGAGTGAGACACTACGACCCCTTGTATGTCATGAGCCCTATGCCCATTGAGTCTTGACCCCTACCACTTCATCCACTTTACATGGCTTAGAGAGGGATATCTTGGAAGCTCTCCTTGACCTAGGGCAAGACCTACCCAATAGGACACCTCATCAACCCTCCCATATTTAAGCTTGATAAGTCGCGTAGTGTCTTTGAGCTGTTAATTGTTTGATATAGTGATCTTTGATGCACATGCTTGAATTGTTTATTTATTGATTGGATTCACTTATCATGATGTTATGACTTGAGATCCTTGGAGGGCGTGTTCATTTCTCTTTGCAAGACCTAGTTGGTGGACAGTTTTGGGAGAACAAGCCTAGCTTGGGCTTCCATGGGGCTACAAGCCAACAGGTTGGATGTCAGGGGCTCGCCCAGATGAGAGAGATCAAACTTGGACGGCCTTGATGATGACTGGGACAACCTAGCCCACCCCTTACTTGCCAAACAATTTGCCCAGAAGGGGCAAAACGTTCCACTTTTGAGCTTGGTGTCATGATCTTGGGGGCTAGGGCATGGTGGTGAGGTGTCACTCTTTTGACACATGGACGTTTGAGGAGGAGAAGGGTCTTCACCATGATGAGAGTGCTTAGATGCTTGACATGTGGCCTTTGGAGGCCTATCCATGCTTCTCCAACACCAACGACTTCCTCAAAATGGCAAAACGTCCCCTAAAGGGGTGACATCCTCCTAAATTAGGGTTTTATTTGTGCAAAAAGTGAAATTTTAACTGAATTGTTTAATATTACTTTGTTAAGGGGGCAAGATTAGGGTTGTTGACCCCTAATCCTGTGTTTTACTCCCTAATTTGTGGACAAGCTATGTTAGCTACATTTTGTATAAATAGAGATCATAAGATCTCATTTTAATCACAACTCTCCCTCTTGTGAGAGAACCTGGTCTGAAATTTTCGGCTATCTTTGGCTCTTTTATCTCTTTGGCACTTGTTATGGTTATCTCTTGAAGTTATGGTTGATGGGAGTGATGCGCTAGCCTTGGAAGGCTTATCTCTTGCTATTGTGGTGGATTATCTTGGCATTTTTTCCTTGAATTGGTATGGTTTTTACTCTCTTGCTATCATTTGTTTCAAGTCAAGGTTATTGTGCTARGAACTAGGTGGGAAGTATAAGGGCATACACCCCCACCATAGTCTTCATCACTTTATGCTTCATCTTATTGCTTTAAGAAGGGTTTKCTATGAGAAGTATAAGGGCATACACCCTCTTAGCTTAAGCCCTAGCTAGAGAAACTTGCCTTGGRAAGTAAAAGGGCTTACACCCCCAAGGAGGTAGCTTCTCTAGCTCTTCATGACYCCATTAACCCAATAGTAAAGGCACYAGTCATTTATTATTGCATTGSAGAAATAAAATATTRCATTGGGAAACGTGAATTTCGGTCATTTTTACTTCTTGCAAAGTAGATTGTACTCCTTGTGCCTTGGGCACCTCAYARCCACTAGGGCGTCCCCATCAAAGGGCTACTTCTTSTTGTTGTTACAAAATTGCATCTTCAACCATTAGGGCTGCAGAAACCCTAACTCTTTTGCTTGAATAACTCTCTTATCAACCTTTGGATTTTGCTCAAAGTTTGCACACTTACTCTCSTTGGCCTAGCGCACCTTTTGGRAAAGTTTGAGGAGATTTCAGTGGCTGATTTTYTTGCTGTAATACATTGAATGTTACAGCCATAAGGCTGATATAATTTGCTGCAGACAAGTATTTACAACAGCCTTATCGTTTGTGCTAGAACATTGGCTTTTCATCTTGAGTTTAGCTAGACTTTCTCTTGTATTTTGTACTTGATCTCTAGCACTTATTGAGCAGCTTATAGTACCATTTACTTGTTGATATATACTGTTATCTACTGCTGCAAATTAGAGACAGCAAGCTTAACTTTCTGATCCAACTAACATATATCATTGCAAAGTGTCTTTTCTTGTGTCTCGGGCAAGTACAATCATCCGGAGAAGTACTATACATGTGGGGCAGAAATTACTTGACTTGCAAGGCATCTCTCCCTACCTTTTATTCCACGTAGACTTGACCTCTAGGGGCTTCACTTCCATTTCCCTCCATCTCCATCTCAATCCCCCTAGGGTCACCGGGATCGCCTCCCTAGAGTGACCTAGTCACCCTTGAAGTACAGGACCTACATCGAGGTGACATTGGATGTAGGATTCCCAAGTTGTAGCACTTGCTTTGTGGTTGGATCGGGCTTTGCCCAACCTACAACTTGCGCTATAACACATACTATAATTTGCACAAAAATACACTAGAATAAAGTACATAACCAAAACCACTAAGATTACCCCTGGAGAAAACCTAGAGGAAAAACTCCAACATCAAATGGTTTGCACAGTCTTTATCTCTAAACAATTGCAGAATTATAATGGTGTTATGGCTCTTTGGAGCATTACAAATTACAAACTCAAAAATTCCTTATGGTATCCCTTTGTTCTCTACCAAGAACCTTTGTCCAACACTATGCAAAAGTTTTTTGGCAAAATTGGCTTGCTAGGAGCAGTTGGAAGGCTAGGCTACCCCAATTCTTCATCTCCCCAACTCCAACACTCTTCCTCTCATTTATCTTTTGTTGGCGACATTTCAATTCCTAGTTCCATTGTCATATGTCTTCTTCTTTTCTTTTAATCCTTTAATTATTTAATCATGTTGTGCTTTTATTGGCAATCCAACACTTTGAAGGCAAGCAATAGTAGATTGGATAAGAATGGGGCCCTTCACTGTCAACTACATTGTTTGACCTCATCACCAACCTTATGGCCTCAAGTTTTTCTTCCATAGCCAACCTTCTGATTTTATTGAGACTTCTTCTTTGAGTTGAGTTGTGAAGTACATTCGATGTTTGTTCAGATCCATTTCGGATCGCACCTCCCCATTGAGAGGCTTTTGGTCTCCAAAAGCTAATCCATGGAGGAGAGAAGCACATAGCCTCCACTTGTCTCCCCAAGTCCACTACCCCATCAAATATGAAGGATACCTGCTTCCAGTTTTCCCCATACAAGCTACAGGTTTTCCCTTGTTTCACTACTACCAGAGATGTTTTTCCTCTCTGTAATATCCACAAATCTACTATGCTAGGATATTATGGAATTTATAATGTTTCTGATTTTATAATTATCATTATGTCAAACAGTTATGTCAAACATTATGTCAAACAGTTATGCAAAAATCTTGATAGACAACTTTCTACAAACAGTTTGCAAGTATTCCCACAATAGTTGTTTCGTCAAACATGTTGCATAAAAACCAAGTGCGCATCAATAGAAGAGATAACATTGGCATCTTTTATTATGAATGGAAACACCAACACAATACAGTCTCTAATGGTTGGTGTAGCAGCTACCATACTTTAATCAAACACACAATAACAAGCAAAACCTGGAAATGATGCCATTAACTCCTCAATAGTTGTTTCCTACTGCTAGAAGATTCTCCAAACAATTCACTGCCTTCACCAGTCTCCTTTGTCCAGCTGTTATGGCACTCAGCCCCTTCTCAAACCCTCTCTGCTCAATTCCCAAGAGCCTATGACTCCCCTTCTATGCCCCTCGACCTGCAGAATACCCTTGCGGGCCCTCCACTCTTCTTTGCTCAGCAAATGAGGGTCTTGACCCTCCTTAAACCCCCTCAGTTCTGCAGTTTGGGCTCTCAACCCTTCTCCTCAACCCGCGACTCAGTAAACTAGGGCCTGCGACCCTCTCCTAGTCCATGATGCGTCTCAAAGGGGCTTGTGGCCCTGCTCTAATGCCTACACGACACACTTCTCATCACAAACCAGACAAGAGGGAGGGTTTCGGTCCTCCTAAACCCTCCAGTGAACCTCCTAGGCACCACAACCTCCACAAAATCCCTCACCGTTGCTACCAATCTCCACAACCTACCAAAAATGATGAATTGGTCTGCAAAACAAAGATAAATCGATCCTCCCAGCAAGCCTACGATCCTCCCAAGAAAATCACTGCACCAATAAACTGAAAACAAACCAGAAGATAAAGATCCAATGGAAACCCTGGATGGATTCTCCTCTTCGTTTAGCTAGGGTGGATATCGCACCATCGAAACCAAACCCACAATGGAAGGGTTTTGTCAAAACCCCAACGAAAATTGGCTCAAAGAGCACTCCAAACAAGAGATCAAATCATAATACCAAAGTGAAGTGCTACCCCTCTTTTTATTCTTCCTCCGAGCCTTCTAGATCTTTCCCCTTTTTGACCAAATCAAGCATCACCCTTATTTCCCCTTAAATTTTTACTTAAACATTAAAAATTACTTTTTAATGTTTAAGCAATTAATAGTTTACCTTTTTTATTTAATGTCACTTTAGAAACATAACATCTTCCAACCAAATGACACTAAAGAAACCCCCGTGACTCCCTTTTCTCCATTAACTATAGCCTACAAGAGTCATATAGGCTACTAAGTCATCCTCCGTCACGATCAAGAAGAAGGGGACATCATAGTCCTCCCTTCCCAAGATTGCTTGTCCCCGAGCAACCCCAAATCGAGATGCTGCAAAATATGCTCTCCCTCCCAGGTGGCATCCTCTATGGGTAAATTTCTCCATATGACCAAGTATTCCTAAATCACTCTGCTCCTCAGCCTCCTCTCCCTGACATAAGTGATCCTCTCCTGAGTTAGAACCAACTGCCCTTCCTCGTCCAGTGGAGGAAGGTCTGCTGAAGTGGTGACTTGTTGTCCCAACGCCTTCTTCAGGAAAGATACATGGAAGATGTTGTGGATTTTGCTACCCTCTAGCAACTCATACTCATATGCTACGTCTCTGACTCTCCTAGTCACTCTGTATGGTCCATCGAAGCGAGGCTTCAGCTTCTCTACGCCACTCTTCTTCAATGAGGAATGTTTGTAAGGCTGCAACCTCAGAAAGACCAAATCCCCAACCTCAAAGTTGCACTCCAGAGTCCACCCTATGCATGCCTGCATACATTTTATGTTGATTCTGGGCGACCTGTAAGTTCTCCTTCAGGACTCTCAAGATGTCCTCTCTTTCCTGCAAGCAATCCTCTCTTTCCTGCAAGCAATCTTTGGCCTTGGGGCCCTACTCTCCCTGAATGCCAACTCCACAAATGACGTAGCATTGTAACCATAAAATGCTCTGAATGGACTCATCCATATGGACATGTGATAAGTGGTATTGCAGTAGTGGTCCCTGAGATGCAACCACTTTATCCAAGCCCTCTATCATCCTGACACGTAGTTCCACGAGTACCACTTGTTCACTATCTTTGTTTGTCCATCTGTCTGAGGGTGATAGCTTGTACTAGGTGTCAACTTTATCCCTGATAACCTAAACAGCTCCTGTCAGAATGCGTTGAGAAACCTGATGTCTAGATCATTGACTATGTACCTCGAAAGACCATGTAGTTTGCACACATCTCGGAAGAATATGTTCGCCTATAAGTCTTCAGATACCCCGGGTGCCCTACCAGTGGTGCGTCCTGTACTGCCCTCAGAATCTTATACTTGAGTGTGGACTCAGGGACAAGATCGATCTTGTCTTTGTAGTAGATCATGTCATCCTGAATAATGCCCTCCATCAGTTCATGGGAAAATGTATTCTTGGAGTATTCCACCAAGAGAATGGACTTCCAATCGGCTGAGATTTGTCATGGAGAAGGCTGCAGGTCTCCTGGAAAGGGAATCAGCAACTACGTTCTTGCACTTCACGTACTCAATGTCAAAATCATATGCTTGCACCTTACTCACCCATTTTTGGAAGTATATTTCTTCAAGGACGAGTTGCCTAGGGTTTCTGCCATTCAAGAGGGTGCAACTCCCTTGGAAGATTCAGCATTTGGAGAGGTTGGCCTTGGACGTTGGCCTTGGACGTTGGCCTTGGACGTTGGGCTTGAAATTTCAGGAGGAGGATCCCACTACCCTGATCTATCATCTGACCAAGTTTGGGCTCATTTGGAGTCATCTTCCATCAGGGCCGAATTATTGAGGGCTTCAGTCTTCTCTTGGAGCGTGGCTTCTTCAGCTGGGGGGTTTGTATTCAGATCTGCTTGGTATTGGTCTTCATTTCTTATCCAGCCTTTGGAGGCTTCTTTGTATTGACGGGAGCATTTTGTAGCAGCTCATACTTGTTGTCTACTAGAGCCATCTGAAGATTATTCCAGATCTGTTCATTATATTGTAACTGATTTCTGCTTCTATAATAAAGGTCAGATCTTTGCTTGTGTTCTATATCTTGAGTATATTGTGATCTTCATGTGTTGAATGAATCTTGTATGAACATACTTAATATCTAGAAACTTCAATAAAACACCTGCACATCATACACAACCGAGCTAGTTAGTGGTCTCAAGCGAAAAATTTGGCTTGGGATCATTACAGTGGTATCAGAGCTTCGATCCTCCAAACCTGTGGAAGGATCGGCACATGCAAAGGTACAGTGGAATTGTTATGGGTCGGAGGAAGAAAAACAACAGTGAAACAGAGGCCAAAATGGAAGGGTTAGGGGATGACCATGAGCCTCAAGGCTTGGCTTTCTTAGTAGTCGAATTCGGTAAGTTCCAACAAAACATGAACCGCACAGAAAGCACATTGGTCCAACACTTGGATGAGTACCAGGAAACCAGCAGAAGGGGGCAGGCCGAAATTTCTAAAACCTTGAAGAAGGTTGACAAGAAACTGTAAAAGATGAACGAGAACCAATCTCGGATAACTGACCTTCTGATGCAAGTAACCCATCGGGGGAAGGACCCTGATACGTATGGGAATAAGGAGGCTGGTGGTTCCGGTGGAACCCATGAGGAGATCAGATATAACCTGGAGAAAGCACCGAGATCCGAAGGAAGTCTGGGAGGTGGCACGTCCCATGGTCAGATAGGTAGCAGGGTCAATCCTAGGCCATACATGCCAGTGTTCACAGATGAACAACTAGGCCGACACTCGGGTAGCAGAGCTAACCCCAGACCGTACATGCCCACATTCACAGATGAGCAAGGGCAACATGAACAGGTTGAAGACTTTGTGGAACAATTGGCAAGGAGTACCAAGGAATACTACAGCTTGGATATGAGGGTTCAAAGACAAATGTCCCTAGATCAGTATTGCCAACTCAAGTTCAAAAATCAGCCTAGGACGAACCATAGGGGCAGTTTTGAGTTTGAACGAAGGGCAAGAAAGATAGAGATTCCATACTTTGATGGTACGGCCAAGATGACAGCACAGTCGTGGGTGCAAAAGCTAGATACTTATCTACAGCTTAACCCCATGAGAGAGATGGAGGCCATCAAGTTTTCCACTATGTACTTGGATGGCAAGGCCCACGACTGGTGGTATCATGGGCTCACCACACTCGGCCACAATCAGATTGTATCCTATACAGAATTCACTCAGAGGCTCATTGATAGATTTTATCAAGGAGATCCTGAGTTACATTTCCGGGAACTCACCCAACTCAAGCAAACAGGTACGGCTGAGGCATACAATGATGAATTTTAGAGGTTGGCAGTGATGGTGCAAGACATGTCCCCGACCAGGCTCATGATGCTTTTCACGAAAGGGTTGATGGAACCCTTGAAAGGTTGGGTAAAGGCCTTCAAGCCTACAAACCTACAGGAGGCCATTTGGAAGACAAGGGATTTGGGTCCAGCTGCTAAACCAAAATTCATACCCAGACCACTTCTTAACAATGGTGGAAGAGATCAAAGGCCTCCAATAAACAAGGGAGGACGTGACCCTAAGGGATATGACGGGGCCCATGGCAGAATAGATGACAACACCAAGAGAGAACTGAGAAGGAAGCAACCCTGCTTCACATGCAAGGAACCATGGAATCCCTCACACAAGTGCATGGGACATGGACAAGTGCACTACATCGAGGTCACTTCAAATAACGAAGAAGACGATGAGATGGGCCAGATACAGAACATGGAGGCAGAAACCACTGAGGCAGTAGAGGAGGAACAGATCACAGAATAGGATAGTATGGCCACCTTGGCATCTATCAGTGGAGTGCCCAAGTATAACACCTTCCGAATGAGGGGGGTCTTGCAGGGACAGAAGGTGTTAGTCTTGATTGATGGAGGAGCTTCCCACAACTTCATTGATGCAGCATTACTAAAAAGGAGGCACATACCCACAGTAGAATTTGAAGGATTCAAGGTGGAGGTTGCAGGAGGAAGCACTATGCCCTGTGACAGATATATTTCGGGCCTAAAGCTTACCTTGGGCAGGCATGAGCTGACACAGGACGTCTATGTCATGGACCTTCCGGATACCAACATCATCCTAGGAGTACAGTGGCTCAGTACATTGGGGCCTATCACTACCAACTACAAAACCATGGAAATGTCATTCACAAAGGAGGGTGGACGAAAGGTAGTGCTCCGGGGCATGACAGGGAATGTTGCAAAGGTAGTCACGGCCAAGAGGATGGAGGCCATCTTTCAAAGAGACGAGATAGTATACACAACTGAATGCAGGATTATAACACATAAGGATGAGCAGGGCAAGGTCCACTACACACCAGAGGTCAAAGAAATCCTTGACAGGCACCACAAGGTGTTCGGTCCTATTCCTCCAGGGGTACCTCCAGATAGGGGATTTGAGCACATTATCAAGCTAGAAGAAGGGGCCAAGCCAGTCATTACCACACCATACAGACACCCCAAGAAATACAAGGATGAGATAGAGAAGGCTATCAAGGAACTTCTGGACATGGGGCACATCAGGCCTAGCAGTAGCCCTTTTGCTTCTTCAGTAGTGTTGGTGAAGGAGGATGGCACTATGAGGATGTGCATTGATTTCAGGGCCTTGAATAAAAAGACCATCAAAAACAGATACCCAATACCAAGGATTGATGAGTTGATGGACGAATTGCATGGGGCCGTCTACTTCACCAAGATTGACCTTCGTTCTAGCTATCATCAAATCAAGATGAGGGAGGAAGACATCTCAAAAACAGCCTTTAGATGTCACTATGGCCATTATGAGTTTCTGGTGATGCCCTTTGGGTTAACCAATGCCCCTGCTACGTTCCAATCATGTATGAATCATGTATTCAACAAGCAGCTAAGGAAGCACCTGTTGGTATTCTTTGATGACTTGCTTATCTACAGCAAGACATGGGAGGAGCATCTTAGGCATTTGGATCAGATTTTGTCAATTATGGAGGAACAGTCACTATATGCTAAGGAGTCCAAATGTGAGTTTGGAATGACGGAGGTCCTTTATCTAAGACACATTATCGGAGCAAAGAGGGTACAGGTACAACGGGAGAAAATTGAAGCCATCATAAAATGGCCCACTCCTAAGACACTCACAGAATTGAGAGGATTCCTGGGAATGTGCACGTATTACAGGAAGTTTGTCAAAGGGTTCTCTCAATTGTGTGCACCTTTGACCGATTTGACTAAGAAGGGAGCATTCAAGTGGAACGAGGAGGCTCAAATAACGATGGACAAGATGAAGAAGGTGATGAGTACGTGCCCAATCTTAGCCCTTCCAGATTTCAGCCTCCAATTTACCTTGGAGTGTGATGCATCCGGGGAAGGAATAGGGGTCGTACTGATGCAGAAGAGGCACCCTCTTGCCAACGAGAGTCGGAAACTTCGGGGGCCTAAGCTACTTTACAGTATTTATGACAAAGAAATGTTGGCTATCATGCATGCACTAGCCAAATTCCGGCAATACTTGGTAGGTGCTCGGTTTGTTGTCAAGTCAGATCATAACAGCCTCAAATATCTATTGGAACAGAAGGACTTGAACGAGAGGCAACA
>ML776681.1:285293-305165 GCA_009831015.1 Picea engelmannii | reverse complement strand
TTGCTGTAATACATTGAATGTTACAGCCATAAGGCTGATATAATTTGCTGCAGACAAGTATTTACAACAGCCTTATCGTTTGTGCTAGAACATTGGCTTTTCATCTTGAGTTTAGCTAGACTTTCTCTTGTATTTTGTACTTGATCTCTAGCACTTATTGAGCAGCTTATAGTACCATTTACTTGTTGATATATACTGTTATCTACTGCTGCAAATTAGAGACAGCAAGCTTAACTTTCTGATCCAACTAACATATATCATTGCAAAGTGTCTTTTCTTGTGTCTCGGGCAAGTACAATCATCCGGAGAAGTACTATACATGTGGGGCAGAAATTACTTGACTTGCAAGGCATCTCTCCCTACCTTTTATTCCACGTAGACTTGACCTCTAGGGGCTTCACTTCCATTTCCCTCCATCTCCATCTCAATCCCCCTAGGGTCACCGGGATCGCCTCCCTAGAGTGACCTAGTCACCCTTGAAGTACAGGACCTACATCGAGGTGACATTGGATGTAGGATTCCCAAGTTGTAGCACTTGCTTTGTGGTTGGATCGGGCTTTGCCCAACCTACAACTTGCGCTATAACACATACTATAATTTGCACAAAAATACACTAGAATAAAGTACATAACCAAAACCACTAAGATTACCCCTGGAGAAAACCTAGAGGAAAAACTCCAACATCAAATGGTTTGCACAGTCTTTATCTCTAAACAATTGCAGAATTATAATGGTGTTATGGCTCTTTGGAGCATTACAAATTACAAACTCAAAAATTCCTTATGGTATCCCTTTGTTCTCTACCAAGAACCTTTGTCCAACACTATGCAAAAGTTTTTTGGCAAAATTGGCTTGCTAGGAGCAGTTGGAAGGCTAGGCTACCCCAATTCTTCATCTCCCCAACTCCAACACTCTTCCTCTCATTTATCTTTTGTTGGCGACATTTCAATTCCTAGTTCCATTGTCATATGTCTTCTTCTTTTCTTTTAATCCTTTAATTATTTAATCATGTTGTGCTTTTATTGGCAATCCAACACTTTGAAGGCAAGCAATAGTAGATTGGATAAGAATGGGGCCCTTCACTGTCAACTACATTGTTTGACCTCATCACCAACCTTATGGCCTCAAGTTTTTCTTCCATAGCCAACCTTCTGATTTTATTGAGACTTCTTCTTTGAGTTGAGTTGTGAAGTACATTCGATGTTTGTTCAGATCCATTTCGGATCGCACCTCCCCATTGAGAGGCTTTTGGTCTCCAAAAGCTAATCCATGGAGGAGAGAAGCACATAGCCTCCACTTGTCTCCCCAAGTCCACTACCCCATCAAATATGAAGGATACCTGCTTCCAGTTTTCCCCATACAAGCTACAGGTTTTCCCTTGTTTCACTACTACCAGAGATGTTTTTCCTCTCTGTAATATCCACAAATCTACTATGCTAGGATATTATGGAATTTATAATGTTTCTGATTTTATAATTATCATTATGTCAAACAGTTATGTCAAACATTATGTCAAACAGTTATGCAAAAATCTTGATAGACAACTTTCTACAAACAGTTTGCAAGTATTCCCACAATAGTTGTTTCGTCAAACATGTTGCATAAAAACCAAGTGCGCATCAATAGAAGAGATAACATTGGCATCTTTTATTATGAATGGAAACACCAACACAATACAGTCTCTAATGGTTGGTGTAGCAGCTACCATACTTTAATCAAACACACAATAACAAGCAAAACCTGGAAATGATGCCATTAACTCCTCAATAGTTGTTTCATACTGCTAGAAGATTCTCCAAACAATTCACTGCCTTCACCAGTCTCCTCTGTCCAGCTGTTATAGCACTCAGCCCCTTCTCAAACCCTCTCTGCTCAATTCCCAAGAGCCTACGACTCCCCTTCTATGCCCCTCGACCTGCAGAATACCCTTGCAGCCCCTCCACTCTTCTTTGCTCAGCAAATGAGGGTCTTGACCCTGCTTAAACCCCCTCAGTTCTGCAGTTTGGGCTCTCAACCCTTCTCCTCAACCCACGACTCAGCAAACTAGGGCCTGCGACCCTCTTCTAGTCCACAATGCGTCTCAAAGGGGCTTGTGGCCCTGCTCTAATGCCTACACGACACACTTCTCATCACAAACCAGCAAAGAGGGAGGGTTTCGGTCCTCCTAAACCCTCCAGTGAACCTCCTAGGCACCACAACCTCCACAAAATCCCTCACCGTTGCTACCAATCTCCACAGCCTACCAAAAATGATGAATTGGTCTGCAAAACAAAGATAAATCGATCCTCCCAGCAAGCCTACGATCCTCCCAAGAAAATCACTGCACCAATAAACTAAAGACAAACCAGAAGATAAAGCTCCAATGGAAACCCTGGATGGATTCTCCTCTTCGTTTAGCTAGGGTGGATATCGCACCATCGAAACCAAACCCACAATGGAAGGGTTTTGTCAAAACCCCAACGAAAACTTGGCTCAAAGAGCACTCCAAACAAAAGATCAAATCATAATACCAAAGTGAAGTGCTACCCCTCTTTTTATTCTTCCTCCGAGCCTTCTAGATCTTTCCCCTTTTTGACCAAATCAAACATCACCCTTATTTCCCCTTTAATTTTTACTTAAACATTAAAAATTACTTTTTAATGTTTAAGCAATTAATAGTTTACCTTTTTTATTTAATGTCACTTTAGAAACATAACATCTTCTAACGAAATGACACTAAAGAAACCCCCGTGACTCCATTTTCTCCATTAACTATAACCTACGGGAGTCATATAGGCTACTAAGTCATCCTCCGTCACGATCAAGAAGAAGGGGACATCACAGTCCTCCCTTCCCAAGATTGCTTGTCCCCAAGCAACCCCAAATCGAGATGCTGCAAAATATGCTCTCCCTCCCAGGTGGCATCCTCTATGGGTAAATTTCTCCATATGACAAGTATTCCTGAATCACTCTGCTCCTCAACCTCCTCTCCCTAACATAAGTGATCCTCTCCTGAGTTAGAACCAACTGCCCTTCCTCGTCCAGTGGAGGAAGGTCTGCTGAAGTGGTGACTTGTCCCAACGCCTTCTTCAGGAAAGATACATGGAAGATGTTGTGGATTTTGCTACCCTCTAGCAACTCATACTCATATGCTACCTCTCTGACTCTCCTGGTCACTCTGTATGGTCCATAGAAGCGAGGCTTCAGCTTCTCTACGCCACTCTTCTTCAATGAGGAATGTTTGTAAGGCTGCAACCTCAGAAAGACCAGATCCCCAACCACAAAGTTGCACTCCAGAATCCACCCTATGCCTGCCTGCATACATTTTATGTTGATTCTGGGCGACCTGTAAGTTCTCCTTCAGGACTCTAAAGATGTCCTCTCTTTCCTGCAACCAAACTTTGGCCTTGGGGGCCCTACTCTCCCTGAATGCCAACTCCAGAAATGACGTAGCATTGTAACCATAAAATGCTCTGAATGGACTCATCCATATGGACATGTGATAAGTGGTATTGTAGTAGTGGTCCCCAATATGCAACCACTTTATCCAAGCTCTCTATCATCCTGGCACGTAGTTCCACGAGTACCGCTCAATCCACTTGTTCACTATCTTTGTTTGTCCATCTGTCTGAGGGTGATAGCTTGTACTAGGTGTCAACTTTATCCCTGATAACCTAAACAGCTCCTGTCAGAATGCGTTGAGAAACCTGATGTCTCGATCATTGACTATGTACCTCGGAAGACCATGTAGTTTGAACACATCCCAGAAGAATATGTTTGCCACTTGAGATGCGCTATACTCTGAAGGAATGGAAAAGAAATGCACATATTTGGTCAATATGTCCACCACCATGTAGTAGATACAATCCCTACCCTGTACCTTCGGCAACCCTATAATGAAATCCATGGAAATGCTCTCCCACTTCTACTCCGGAATAGGCAACAGTTGAAGCAGATATGCAGGATGTGTAAACTTCGACTTGTTCTGCTGACAAGTCATGCACTCCCTCACATATCAAAGTGCATCCTCCTTGAGACCCTTCCAAGAGAACCTCTCCCTCACCTGCCTATAAGTCTTCAGATACCACGGGTGCCCTACCAGTGGTGCGTCATGTACTGCCCTCAGAATCTTATACTTGAGTGTGGACTCAGGGACAAGATCAATCTTGTCTTTGTAGTAGATCATGTCACCCTAAATAATGCCCTCCATCAGTTCACGGGAAAATGTATTCTTGGAGTATTCCACCAAGAGAATAGACTTCCAGTCGGCTGAGATTTGTCATGGAGAAGGCTGCAGGTCTCCTGGAAAGCAGCAACTACGTTCTTCTTGCACTTCACGTACTCAATGTCAAAATCATATGCCTGCACCTTACTCACCCATTTTTGTTACCTCTCGTTCAGGTCCCTCTGCTCCAAGAAATATTGTAGGCTGTTATGGTCAATCCTAACCACAAAGCGTTCTCCCACCAGGTACTATCTAAACTTGGCCAATGCTTGCATGAGGGCCAACATCTCCTTATCATAAATAGGATAAAGCTTCTCTAGATCCCTCAGCTTCCTGCTCTCAAAAGCTATGGGGTGTCGATTTTGCATCAACACTGCTCCTATCCCCTCACCGGATGCATCACACTCCAGTACAAATGGCTATGAAAAGTCTAGAAGTGCTAACATTGAGCAAGTGCTCATCACCTTCTTCATCCTGTCAAATGCTATTTGTGCGTCCTTTGACCATCTAAACTCTCCCTTCTTAGTGAGATTCATTAATGGTGCACCCACTTGTGAAAATCCTTTCACAAAGCGCCTGTAATAGTTGCATATCTCGAAGAACCCCACAGCTCTGTAAGTGATCTAGGAGTGGGCCAATCTAAGATCATCTGGATCTTCTCCTGATGCACCTTTACTCCTTCGACACCTACCACATGTCCCAGATAGAGCACTTATGTCAACCCAAACTCGCACTTTGCCTCCTTGGCAAATAGTGACTGCTCCTCCATAATGTTGAGAAACTCATCCACATGCCTCAAATGCTCCTCCTAAGTCTTGTTGTAGATCAGAAGATCGTCAAAGAACACCAGCAAGAACTTCCTCAACTGCTTGTTGAAGATATGGTTCATACATGACTGGAAGGTAGTTGGTGCGTTAGTCAACCCGAAGGGCATGACTAGAAACTGGTAGTGCTCGTAGTGACATTTGAATGTTGTCTTATGGATGTCCTCCTATCTAACCTTGATCGGATGGTACCCTGATCAAAGATCAATCTTCGAAAAGTACACCGCCCCATGTAGCTCATCTATCAGCTCATCAATCCTAGGTATCGAGTACCGGTTCTTGATGGTTTTCTTGTTTAATGCCCTATAGTCGATGCACATCCTCATCATGCCATCCTTCTTCTTCACCGGTACCACTGAAGAAGCGACGGGACTAGAACTAGGCTTAATGTGC
The DNA here is from genome assembly GCA_009831015.1 of Picea engelmannii. NCBI lineage: Eukaryota > Viridiplantae > Streptophyta > Pinopsida > Pinales > Pinaceae > Picea > Picea engelmannii. Next base: position 299,744 of record ML776681.1, on the reverse strand, counting down.
CCCATCTCCAGCAACTCTTGTATGGCCTTCTCTATCTCATCCTTAAACTTCTTTGGATGCCTGTATGGTGTGGTGATCACGGACCTTGCCCCATCCTCTAACTCGATGACATGCTCAAATTCCTTGTCAGGTGGTCTCCCTGCTGGTAGCGGCCCGAACACTCTGTCATGTGTCCCAAGCAACTCCTATATGTCCACATGATAGTGTTAGTGATCCTGAGATGGCTTCTGCATAGTAATCAAGCACTCCACTGCACAAGCCACATCCCCATGTCTAAAAATGGCCTCCATGTGTTTATTTGATATGATTCTGGGAACTCCTATCATCATACACCTCATAATAACTCGTTGACCATCTTTATCCCTAAACTCCATCTTCATCTCCTAATAGTTCGTGCGGATATCTCCCAGGGAATACAACCACTAGACACCTAACACCACATGGGTGTCTGCCAAATCCACGACATAAAAGTCATCGGTCAACGTATAGTTTCTCAATGTCACATCCAATCCCCTGATCCTCTGAGTACACATCATATTGTACCCATCTACTACTACCACGTTGAACCCCTCGAAGTCCTCTGTAGGGATGTGTCTCCTAGTGAGAAGTGATGCATCAATGAAGTTGTGGCTGGCTCCACAATTAATCAATGTTGTAACCCTCTACCCCTGCAAAATGCATCTAACCCTAAAGGTGTAAAATTTGGGGACTCCTTAAAGTGTGGCAATGGTCACTCTCTTGGCACCCTCCTAGAATGGCACCTGCTCTGTAATCTCAAGGTGTGGTGGCTCACCACTCCTTTGTCCAATGTCATGTAAGTGAGTTGTCTCATCATCACCGTCCTCCTCGTCGGAAAGCACCTCAATATAATGGACCTTACCTCTTCCCATACATCGATGACCCAACTCCCAAGGTTCTTTGCAACTATAGCAGAGCTTCTTCCTCCTCAGCTCTCTTCGAGTCTCCTCATCCATCCGGTCCTTCCCTGTCCATGTCCTCCGGGGAGGCTTCCTCACATGACCCTTCTGTGGAATAAAGGGTTTCATCGGTGCCTTCTTGGATACTGTTGTAACATAAAAAACTCTTATTCACAGAGAAATGAATATTTCTGAGTATTAATATTTAATTGAATATAAAGATGGAGATGACTACACTACCCTCGTGACGGTTGCTATATAGCATTGACTGGTCACGAGGTGAGGACGTACGTGCCTCTTGATGAAGAGGTATGTGCCTCTTGATTTAATCAAATGATATTAATTATTATTACAATTACTATATTTATTATTATTATTTTTATGTTTGTAATATTGCCACCCTCTTAAGATTTTGCTTTGTCCTCAAAGCAAGGGTAGCGATGGGTATTGTAGGAGGAATCGTTCGGACTCCCATGATGAGTCTTCCTCTGGAAGGTTTTTCCATTTGATAAGATATTCCTTTATGGTTCTAGAACGTAACACCTTTTTCTTTGTGGCAAGAATACTTTTTGGTTCTAAAATAAGTTTTCCTTCATCATCGAATTCGGGGATTTTTGTTTGCACTCGTTGAGCTTGCCCAAGCATTTTTTTGAGACATGAAACGTGGAAGACATTGTGGATGCGACAATTGTTTGGTAACTCCAATCTATAAGCTACTTGGCTAATTTTTTTGTTAATTTGAAAGGGTCTATAGAATTTTGGGGCCAATTTGATCTTCCCTTGTTGCTTAAGGCATAATTTTTTGTAGGGTTGAAGTCATACAAACACCCAATCGCCTTCTTCAAATTCTCTTTCTGACCTATGTTGGTCTGCTAGTTGTTTCATTCGATTACGAGTTGTTGCTAGGTTCTCTTTTAGTATTTGTATGCTTTTTTGTTCTTCCTCTAGCTTATTTCTTACTGCTTGGACCTTAGTATTAACTAGTGCAAACTCCTTCCATTTAGGTGGTTCATAACCATATAAGGCTTGGAAGGGAGTCAATTTAGCGGAAGTGTGATATGTAGAGTTATACCACCATTCAACAAAGTGTAACCATTGAGACCATTTATTTTGCTTATATGTCACAAAGCACCATAGGTACGTTTCTAAGCATTTATTTACGATTTTTGTTTGTCCATCTGTTTGTGGATGATAGGCAAAGCTCATATTAAGAGATATTCCTGTATTTTTGCAAAATTCTTTCCAGAAATTTCCTTTAAATTTTGCATCCCTATCACTGACAATTACCTTCGAAAACCCATGTAACTTATAAATGTTTTTGCAAAAAACATCTACAATTTGTTTTGTTGAGTCGGTTTTTCTTACTACCATGAAATGTGCATATTTGGTTAATCTGTCAACCACCACAAAAATTTTATCCTTACCCTCAGACATGGGTAGCCCTTCAATGAAATCCATTGAAATTTCTTCCCATTTTTGTTCAAGAATATGTAGGGGATGAAGTAATCCTGGAGTCATAACATTTTCATTTTTATTCCTTTGACAAATTTCACATTCGGCAACAAATATTTGAATCTCCTTATTCATTCCTTTCCAATAGAATGATTGTCATGCATTATTGTAGGTTTTGAAAAAACCCACATGTCTTGATGTTGGGGAGTTGTGTGACTCCCTTAAAACTTTCATTTTAAATTTTGAGGATGGAATTAGGTAGATTTTGTTCTTGTACCATAAAATGCCATTTTTCCATTCAAATTTGAGGTTTTGGTCTAAATTGTTGATTATGGAATTAGATTCAGGATCTTTGGCATACTCAACTCGAATCTCATCCAACCAATCTGGAATGACCATTGTTGTTGCATATGCGTTTACTTCCTCATCTTTTCATGATAGTGCATCAACAGCTATACTGTCTTTCCCTTTTTTGTGTATTATTTCCATATCAAAGGTGGAAAGTTTCTCCATCCACTTTTGTTGTTCTGTGGACAATGTTTTTTTGTCTTAGTAAGTATTCGAGATTATTGTGATCAGTATGTATCGAAAATTTGCTTCCTAAGAGATATTGTCGCCATTTAGCTAATGCATGCATAATAGCTAGCATTTCCTTATTATAGGTAGATTTTAACTTTTCCTTTTTGTTGAGCTTTCGACTTTCAAATGCTATTGGGTGGCCTTCTTGCATTAATACTGCACCTATTCCAATTCATGATGCATCACATTCTACTACAAAGGGTTTTGCAAAATCTGGTGTTGCTAATACAGGTGTAGATGATATAACCCTTTTTAATGTTTCAAAACATTCTTGTGCATTGTTATCCCATTTGAATGAATTTTTCTTTAATAAGTTTGATAAGGGTGTTGTTAAATGAGCGTAGTTCTTAATAAATCTTTGATAATAACCTGTTAATCCAAGGAATCCCCTTAGTTTTGATATGTTCTTTGGTTTGGGCCATTCTGTGATTGCCTTGATTTTTTCAGGGTCCACCTTGACGACTTCTTGAGATATGACATGACCAAGGTATTCTACTTCTTCTTTACCAGAGGAACATTTTGATAGTTTTGCATAGAACAGATTTTTCTCTAAGAGAGAAAGTACCTGTTCTAAATGCTTCATATGCTCCTTCCAAGTTTTACTGTAAATAAGAATATCATCAAAGAAGACCAATACGATCTTCCTTAAGTAGGGGTGAAAAAGTTGATTCATAGTTGCTTGGAAGGTAGTTGGTGCATTGTTTAGACCGACCAGCATGACTTTAAACTCATAATGACCTTCGTGTGTTTGGAAGGCAGTTTTTTGTACATCTTCTAATCTTACTCGAATCTGTTAGTACACTGATCTTAAATCCAATTTTGAGAAGTATTTAGCTCCATGGAGTTCGTCTAGTAACTCATCTATGAAGGGTATAGGAAATTTATTTTTTATAGTTATTTTATTTAACCCTCGATAATCTATACATAGTCTGAAAGATCCATCCTTTTTCCGAACTAGTACTACTGGGACTGCATATGGGCTCCTGCTTGTCGTAATAACCCCACATTTCAATAGGTCTTGAATTCGCCTTTCTATTTCCGTCTTATGGTGGTGAGGATATCGATAAGGTCTAATATTAACTGGTGTTGAATCTGGCTTAACCTCGATTATATGTTCTATGTTTCTATTAGGTGGCAGCTTCATAGGTAAGTCTTGAAATACCTTGTCATATTTTTGGATTAATGTTTGAATCTCTAGATGTTGAGACTTGACTATTTCTGTTGTTAATAACTCCATTTGATGGCAGAGTGCCACGTAAGCTAGTGCTCCTTTTCGAATTAGTTTCTCCATTTGTTGTGAGGATATAATTTGGGTGGGAGGCAACTGGAATCCGTATAATTTGTATTGTCTTCCTTCCCATTTGAATTTTATAAACTTTTTTTAGTGATTTGTGTTGATGATTGCAGCTATGTGAGACATTCTCGAGCTTACAAACCTGAGAGATGTTGATGATTGCAGCTATGTCAGACATTCTCCAGCTTACAACCCTGAGAGAAATCCCCTGAGAGGGGTGTGTGGTTCCTATCTGAGACAGAGTTGGAACGTAGAGATGACCTCCTCCTTACAAAGAGTTGAGAAGAACTCCAGATAATTCTCCTGTGTAACGCAGTGAGAAAGGAGATCTGATGAGTTGGACGTGCCTGTGGCTGAGCACAAGGTGAACGTGTGAAATCCCAAAGTGTTGGGTGCATTGTCATGAGAACAGAAATAAAGATGATGTATTAGCCTCCTCTAAGCAGAAGAGTTAATGAGAAACTCCAGATGACTCTCTTGTGTAATGCAGTGGGAAAGAAGATCTGTTGAGTGGACGTGCCTGTGGACGAGCACAGGTGAACATGATCCTAGTGGCTGAGCACTAGTAAAGAAGTGGTTCTTCTGTGTAATGCAATGAGCCAGAGATATGGACATCCATATGGATGTGCCCCTAGTGGATGAGCGCTAGTGGGTGTACAAGATCCCTTGCTATATTGTTCAAGAGTCAGACCTGCCTGTAACCCTAATTGTAATGTAAAGGGTACATGTCGGCCCCACCTTGATGTGACTGGTAATTAATGTAAAAGATAATTGATCTGGTTAATATTAATTATATCATAAGATAGAGAGCTTGGCCCTGTTGTGCCAATAGACACTTTTGTTGATAGGTTCAGTCTAGTATAAGTAAAGGTAAATTCCCCATTAAGGAAACACATCTTTCACATGAGTTTGGAAATTTCAGCAAGCACACCTTCTTGGGAAAAGTACGCACCTCTCTTGGGCGCTAGTCTTCTAGGGTTTCAGCACCCTCTTCTATGCTAGGTTTTATTGGTGGTGAAGGTCTTTCTCTTGAAGAATATAGCAAAGGATTTTGGTTGGGTTTTCTCCCCTTGTTGAGAAGGGTTTCCCAAGATACTTCTTGTGTTCTTGTGCATGGTGTTTCTTCTTGTGATCTTGGTTGTTGCAACATTATGGGTTATGGTTAAGTGAAATGCTAAAAATGAAATGATCTTCATGCTTAACCTTGCTTATTGAAAAATCAACATGGGATCATAGCATAGGTCTTGAAGAACCCATTGCACAAAACATATTTCAGCCATCCTCTCTCCTTTGCAGAAATCGTACGGCCCTCCTAGGGTTTACAGAAAATTTGTACGGCCTACTCCTCTAAGGGTTTTCAGCACTTAAAACTTGGACGCTGGGGCTAAAAAGGACATAGATGTGTACGGCCTCCTTCAGCGCACCTCCAGCAATTCTCAAATTGCAATTCCGAGCATTTTGACTTTTTGGCCCTAGGGTTTCTAGGGTTTTGCCAATTTCTCCAGAAAATTTCAGAATTGTGTTTCTGCAACTCTTTGAAGAAGCTCTTCAGCTTACCAAGGCTATCATAATTCGCAAGGCTTATTGTTGGCAGTCAGTCATAAGTCCAACAAAACCTAAAAGTGCTAGCATAGCCTAGCCGTTAGGTTTTCTAGCCTAGTTGACAAGGGTTTGTGAAGAATCCAAAATGAGCATAATCATGATGGGAAGCAAACTCAGTTCCAGGAAGACAAAACCTCAAAGAAATGAAGACATCAACATTTCAGCACTCTCAGGTATGGTCCCTACCAATGATAATACTTGGTTAATTGATAGTGGTGCCTCCGGGCACATGACCGGTCTTGGAAATCATCTAACACATTTCGTTGAGAAAGAGACAAATCTACATGTTGTTCTTGGAGATGATGCCAGATATAATGTGAGAGGAGTTGGAACTTCTACCTTCCAACTAGACTCAGATATGCAACTTAAATTAGAAGAAGTATTGTATGTACCTGGAATGAAGAGGAACCTTGTCTCTATTTCTGCCTTGGAAGACAAGGGCTACAAAATCACATTCTCAGAAGGAAGAGTCATTGCATGGCACAAAGACTCTCATATAAACTCTGCCAAGGTAATTGGCATCTGAGAAAACAGTTTGTACAAATTAACCATCAAACCTGTCCTGGCCTTACTACATGACACTATCAGCTTGAGTGAGCTATGGCATAGAAGACTTGCTCACATTCATTATAGAGCTCTCCCATCTCTAGGGAAAATGGTAACAGGTCTACCAGAAATACAGATTCAGCATAAAGGCGTTTGCAAAGGTTGTGCCCTTGGAAAAAATGTTGAAGGATCCTTCTCAAGCAGTGACAATAGATCCAAGGAAATATTGGACTTGATACATTCAGATGTGTGTGGACCAATGACTGTTGCATCTCTGAATGGGTACTTATACTATGTACTCTTCATAGATGATCACTCCCGGAAAACTTGGATTTACTTCCTAAAGAACAAGGATGGAGTCCTTGCAAAATTGCAAGAATTCAAAGCTCAGATTGAGAACCAGACCGGAAGAAAAATCAAAATATTAAGATCAGATAATGGAGGAAAATACACCTCAAAAGAATTCAGCAGTTTTTGTATTGAAGCGGGAATCAAGAGGGAGTTCACAGTTCCTTACAACCCTCAACAAAATCGGGTTGTTGAAAGGAAAAACAGAAATATCATTGAGGCAACAAAAGCAATGATATATGATCAGAGTCTACCTATGACTCTATGGGCAGAAGCATGTATGACAGCAGTATATGTTCAAAATAGAAGTCCTCATCAGATCCTAAAGAACATTACTCCAGAAGAAGCCTTCACCGGAATGAAGCCTGAGATTGGACACTTCAGAATATTTGGATGTCCAATATATCTTCATGTACCTAAAGAAAAGAGATCCAAGCTAGAACCTTCAGGAAGGAAGGGCACATTTGTTGGATACAGTGAATCCTCAAAAGCATATCAAATCTACATTCCTGGTCAGAGACAAATCGAAGTAAGCAGAGATGTTACTTTTGAAGAAGAAGTAGCCTTCCAGAAATCCAAAGAAGCTCAGATGGAAATTGATAGTGAGACAATGCCTTCTCCCCCTTCAACAGTTCAGAGGGAGACAGATATTATTCCAGATGATCCAGTAGCTCTAGTTGATCCAGTTGTTCCAGCCGATTCAATTGCTCCAAGCAACATACCCAGAGATATTACAATTGGACATAAAAGGCCTACTTGGGCCCAACAAACACTACAAGAAGCAGAAGGGCATAAAGCCCCACAAGGAACAATCAGAGAGAACAAGAGACCAAAGAGATTCTCAAGCTACCTTTCAGCCATGACCCACATTATTGACTCAGAGCTATCTTGTCATGGAGAAGCTTCAGGTGAACAAGTATGGCAAGATGCCATGACTGAAGAATACCAATCTATATTAAAAAATGATGTATGGGATGTTGTTCCAAGACCAGAGAGAAAATTTGTAGTGACTTCCAAATGGAGTTATAAAATCAAACATGTTGATGGAAGCATCGAAAAATATAAAGCAAGATTTGTGGCCAGAGGGTTTTCACAAATAGAGGGAGTGGACTATGACGAGACTTTTGCACCAGTAGCCCGATACACCTCCATCTGATCTATCATTGCACTAGTTGCTTCCATGGGTTGGAAACTACATCAGATGGATGTAAAGACAGCCTTTCTCAATGGTGAAATTGAGGAAGAAGTTTATATTGAGCAGCCAAAAGGATTCGTTGTACACAACAGAAGATCTCATGTATGCAGGTTGAAGAAAGCCCTATATGGTCTAAAGCAAGCACCATGTGCTTGGTATGAGAAAATAGATGGATTTCCGTTGAGCTTGGGCTTCAACAAGAGTGTTGTCGATCCAAACTTATATTACCACATTGATGGCAATGAGTGTTTGATTTTGGTCCTATATGTGGATGACCTTTTTCTCACCGGTTCAGAAAGACTCATTGTTGAGTGCAATCAAGCATTGACTGCTAAATTTGAGATGAAGGACTTGGGCTTGATGCACTACTTCTTGGGACTAGAAGTATGGCAGAGGACAGATGAGATTTTCCTAAGTCGAGGAAAATATACTGTGGAGATACTGAAGAAATTTGGCATGACAGAATGCAAATCCATGCCCACTCCAATGGTAATGGATTTGAAGAAGATGAGTGATACTGATTAGAGAAGTAGATCCACACTTATACCGATAGTTGATTGGATCATTGATGTATCTGGTTAACACCAGACCAAATATTTGTTATGCAGTGAATGTGCTTAGCCAGTTTATGAACCAATCGAGACAAACACATTGGATAGTTGCAAAACATGTATTGAGATACTTACAAGGCACAGTTGGTTATGGCCTAAGATATGCCTCCAGTGTAGACTTGAGCCTGCAAGGATATGCCGATGCAGATTGGGCAGGAAGCGCAGTGGACAAAAAAAACACCTTCGGTTGTTGCTTCACTTTAGGGTCTGCCATGGTTTCGTGGTGCAGTAGGAAACAAAGCTCCATAGCATTGAGCACCGCAGATGCAGAGTACATTGCATTGACTATAGCAGTTAGCGAAGTAGTGTGGCTTCGCAAACTTCTGACTGACTTGTTCGATCATGAGATGGATCCTACTACTATTCATTGTGATAACCAGAGCTGTGTAAAGCTCTCTGACAACCCTATGTTTCATGACAGATCGAAACACATTGAGTATATCAGAGACATGGTGCAGAGGAAGACAGTACATGTGCAGTATCTTCCTACTTATGAACAGATCGCAGATATCTTCACCAAAACACTTGCCAAGACTAAGTTCGAGTATTTTCGTGAGAGACTTGGCCTGGTGGAAAATGCCTCCCTAGCTGAGAGGGAGTGTTGATGATTGCAGCTATGTGAGACATTCTCCAGCTTACAAACCTGAGAGATGTTGATGATTGCAGCTATGTCAGACATTCTCCAGCTTACAAACCTGAGAGAAAGCCCCTGAGAGGGGTGTGTGGTTCCTATCTAAGACAGAGCTGGAACGTAGAAATGACCTCCTCCTTACAAAGAGTTGAGAAGAATTCCAGATGATTCTCCTATGTAACGCAGTGAAAAAGGAGATCTGATGAGTTGGACGTGCATGTGGCTGAGCACAAGGTGAACGTGTGAAATCCCAAAGTGTTGGGTGCATCGTCATGAGAACAGAAATGAAGATGATGTATTAGCCTCCTTTGAGCAGAAGAGTTGATGAGAAACTCCAGATGACTCTCCTGTGTAATGCAGTGGAAAAGAAGATCTGTTGAGTGGACGTGCCTGTGGACGAGCACAAGTGAATGTGATCCTAGTGGATGAGCAGTAGTGAAGAAGTGGTTTTTCTGTGTAATGCAGTGAGCCAGAGATATGGACATCCCTATGGATGTGCCCCTAGTGGATGAGCACTAGTGGGTGTACAAGATCCCTTGCTATATTGTTCAAGAGTCAGAGCTACCTGTAACCCTAATTGTAATGTAAAGGGTACAGGTCGGCCCCACCTTGATGTGACTGGTAATTAATGTAAAAGATAATTAATTTGGTTAATATTAATTATATTATAAGATAGAGAAGTCGGCCATGTTGTGCCAATAGACACTTATGTTGATAGGTTCGGTCTAGTATAAGTAAAGGTAAATTCCCCATTGAGGAAACACATCTTTCACATGAGTTTGGAAATTTCAGCAAGTACACCTTCTTGGGAAAAGTGTGCACCTCTCTTGGGCGCTAGTCTTCTAGGGTTTGAGAACCCTCTTGTGTGCTAGGTTTTATTGGTGATGAAGGTCTTTCTCTTGAAGAATATAGCAAAGGATTTTGGCTGGGTTTTCTCCTCTTGTTGAGAAGGGTTTCCCAGGATACTTCTTGTGTTCTTGTGGATGGTGTTTCTTCTTGTGATCTTGGTTGCTGCAACATTATTGGTTATGGTTAAGTGAAATGCTAAAAATAAAATGAACTTCATGCTTAACCTTGCTTATTGAAAAATCAACAATTTGCAGAATATCCCTAGCATTTGTAGCCATTGAATTCCCAAGACGACGTCTACTCCTCCCAAGGGTACGATGTAGAATCCAGATTCCAATTCGTAATCTACCACTTGAAGCTTGATCTTGTGTCATTTTCCTACACCATCAATTTTTTTTCCATCTGCCACCATTACTCTTATATCTACAGCCGGATATACAAATAGGTTTAAATTCTTTGCAACATTTACATCAATGAAATTATGGGTGCTCCCTGTATCGACTAGAATGGTTTATGTGCCCTTTTAGTTTTAACGTTTGCGGCTATGCTATTCGTGTTATTGCAGCCAAGGATATCTTGGGCATGGCCTCATCTATTTTTGTATAGGGGGCCTCACCTTCTTCTTCACTTTTGTTATCTAAATCACTGCCAAATGTGCTTGATTCTTTCTCTGCTTTACAAGAATATAATTTTTTATTGTTGCATTTGTGCCCAGGTGACCATTTGTCTCCACAATATCGACATTTGCTTTCCCATTTTTTATTTGAGTCTTGATGACTAGCTTGACCTTCCCTCAAATGAGGTGGTAAATACTTGTTAGGCTTGTTTGTAGTGTATTTCTTCGTTCTATCGTCTGAATATTTATTTAACCTTTCTAGACTTGTGAATGTTGGTTTATTGAACTTATTTTTTTGTTCTATTAGCCTTGTTGTGTGTCTTGCATCCTCAATTGTTTTAGGATTCCATAGTTTGATTTCACTATGAATGTAATCTTTTAGGCCACATATGTACATTTTGATGAGTTGCTCATTCGTGAATCCGCATTGCCTTGTTGTGAGAACCTCCCATTCGTGAGTATAATCGTTTGCATTTCCCTTTTGTTTGAGATGCACGAACTTGTTATACAGGTCGTCATCCTCTTCGTCATGAAATCTTTTAAGTAAGGTTGTTGTAAAATTCTTCCAGTGGAATGAACACGCATCACATTTCCTAGACCACCAAAGGTACCAATCATAAGCTTCTCCTTCTAGACTGTTAGAGGTTGTCATTACCTTCTCTCGTTTGCCTAGCGAGGGGTTTGAACTTTGATTCAAAAATTCCATCCATTTTGTTTATCCAAACAACAGCTCCTCTATGGTTCTTGTCGCCATACTTTGGTAACTCCTTTTTAAATTTCTGGTAATCTCTATCGTGGAATCTGTGTGTGTATATTTCTCGAAAAAAATTCCTCTGGAATTTCCTAGTTCCCTTGATTTTTTGGATTTATTTCTGGTATTTCTGGACTTAGTGGTGGTCTTCGATAAGCTAAGGGCTCTGTGAATAAGGCCTCGACACGTTCCGTTAATTGTTCAATTTTTTCACTATGTTCATCAAGTCTTCATTTTGTTTCAATTTTATCGTTTTCGGAGAGCGCCATTAATATTTCACCTTGTTGTATTAACCAATCAATTTTGCTCTCGGTCTCGAGTAATTTATCGATTTTTTCATTCATATCTTTTTGCGTTTTTTCCACATTGTTAAGTCGGTACCTTACACCGTTGACGTCATCTCTGCATTTGTTCACGTCGGCCTTAAGTTCTTCGTTGTTGACCATCCTTGCGATTTATTTTTTTATATATAATTATTATATATGTATTATTATAATTATAATTATAATAATTATAATTATAATAATTATAATATAGATTAATAATAATGACAAGTCACGAGGAGGGGGTACGTCATTTGCAAAAATGTTAAACAATGTACGGGGAGATAGGGGGGACAGGAAGACAGGTTGTTGTTGGGACCAGGGTAATGAAAAGACGGAGTGGTCAAGGAATGCGGAGGTCGGGGGGACTAGACGCAGGACAAAGGTCGGGAGCGTTGGCTGCGTGTGAGCGGGGGTGTCGGGGAAGGGTCTGAGCGGGCGTTCGACTGCATGTGAGCGGGGGTGTCGGGGAAGGGTCTGAGCGAGCGTTCGGCTGCGTGTGAGCGGGGGTGTCGGGAAAGGATCTGAGCGGTCGTGCGGGGATGTTGAGGGGGAGTGTGTGGGGACGCGGATTGTATAGGGGCGCGGGGAACGGGGAGTGCATCGGGGAGGGTTTGTGCGGGAGTGTTGGGGAAGTGGAGTGTGTGGGGACGGGGTTTAGTAGGGACGAGTTTTATGGGATTCAGGGGGATGGGGTTACGGGGTTTTAGGAGGAACGAGGTTACGGTAGTTTAGGACGGACGGGGTTTAGGAGGGAGGGGGTTACGGAAGCAAGGAGACAGGGAGACTGTTAGGGGGAATGGGGTTACGGGAGTTTAATTTAATGGGAGAAAATGCACAGGGGGTGAAATTAATGGCGGAAGCTGGATCAGAACGAAAGCTCTGACACCACTGTAACATAAAAACTCTTATTCACTGAGAAATGAATATTTCTGAGTATTAATATTTAATTGAATATAAAGATGGAGATGATTACACTACCCTCATCACGGTTTCTATATAGCATTGACTGGTCACGAGGTGAGGAGGTATGTGCCTCTTGATGAAGAGGTACGTGCCTCTTCATTTAATTAAATGATATTAATTATTATTACAATTACTATATTTATTATTATTATTTTTATGTTTGTAACAACTGTGTCTGCCATGTCCTGAGTCCTCATGCCAGCATCCCGTAGTGTGATTGGCCTAAATCCTTCACCCAACCTCGCAAGGGTTCAGCTAAGCCCTCCGTGAATAGCATCACCAATCTTTGCTCGTAAATATCAGTCACCATGACCGCCATCCTCTAAAACTCTGTGGTGTATGCCTCTGGTGTACCTATCTGCCTCAGTTGCGCCAACTCCCTGAAGTGGATCTCAGGATCCTTCTTATCGAACTTGTCCATCAACCTCTGGGTGAAATCCACATATGATGTGATGTTGGAATGCCCCAGCGTCACTAGCCCATGGTACCACCACTCATGAGCTTCTCCATCCAAGTGTAGGGTGGTAAACTTGATCGTCTCTGCCTCCGTCACCGGGTTAAGCTGAAAGTAAGTGTCCAACTTATGTACCCATGCTCTGGCTGTGCTCCTAGCAAATCCATCAAAAGATGAGATAGTCAACTTCCCTACCTTGCGCAGAAGATCAAAGTTTTGTTGGTTTTGTGTTATCCTAGGCATGTTCCTCATCCTGAGGTTGCAGTAGTCGTGGTAAGACATAGCTGCTTGGATCTCCTCCCCTAACGCCTAATACTCCCTAAAGTAGGTGGTCACCTCTTCCACCGTGTTGGAATTTGTGTAGTAGAGCATAACAATGATATCTTTAAAAAAAATTCAGAAGAAAACAACTAGATCTAGAGTTTAGATATCAATCTTGCTACTTATACAGATCTAGGATATCTAAAGAGTAAGACTGTAATACAAGTCTGAAATCAATGCAGATCTAAACTCAACTTAGATAGGAACATACAGATCTATCCTCAAAATAGATAGAAACAACAGATCTAAACTCAGCTTAGATAAAGACATGCAAATCTGAACTTAACATAGATAGAAACACACAGATCTAAACTCATAACTAATCTGATCATTAAACCATTAGTCAAACTGTAGAAACAGAGAAGTAAAACTTGATATATCGTTTAGATCTCATAATAGTTAATGCTGGAACATGGATCTAAATTGATCAGACTGTATAGAACTCAAAACAATATTCCAGATCTGAAAAAGGATAGATTGCATACATTGTTCTGATCCTTACCTCTGAAGAAGTCACAGCCAACAAGAAGGATGTAGAACCATTTGGATTATGCTCAGTCAAAGGCTCAGTTCATAGATCCACCCCATAGGTGAGATCCCTTTGCCAATAGATGAAGAAACTTTCTTGCCACCAAAGGTATAGGGCCACAAAGACCTCACACTGACAAACCCTCACACATAAAAGTTAAGGATAAAACCCTTACACAGGAAGGCCAAAAAGATCACAGTCTTGATGCAATAACAAAAACCCCACAGCAGAACATGGAGAAAGACACCCACGGTCAAATCCGAGCTGTCATATGGAGAGGGGCTGAAATAGTCAGATCACATAGTAGTCACAAGGAGAGGCTGCACCTCTCTCAACCCTCATAGCAGTCACCAGAAGAGACCGCACCACTGTTAGCCCTCACAACCATTAAAGGGGCCACACCCTACACACTTATGACAGCAGGAAGAAAGGGGACAGAACCCTAATTGTTCTCCTTAACAAAAAGG
>ML776681.1:256685-268939 GCA_009831015.1 Picea engelmannii | reverse complement strand
TAAGGTGGTGCTATACCTAGCTAAATAAATGATTAGCAAGCTAGTCCCATGGTATGATGCGATAGTCAAATATCTTCACCTTCTAATAGCTTTGATCCCCTCATTCTCCAATAGGGCGAGATCTGAATAACCATAGCTACTACAAAAAATACAAAAATAGATTTGCAGTAGCTTTCAGTAAGGGAAAAATTAAACTTTTGGAAACTTCAGTTTTTTTTGGCTTTTTTGTTTCAATAACTATTTCTGTAGTTAAAATTTTACCAACTACATAAAGCATCCTGGTATGCCGATTAAACATCCCTTGCTCTAAGTGTGTTCCATCAAGCATTGTTAGAAACTTAGATCACAAACATTCCTCGTTACAAAAACATGTTCTCTGCAAAGTTACAAGTTGTAACAAGTATTCCAGTTATTTTGTACAACATTTTGTGCCATTTTTTGCAGCAATGCTTCAATACCATGCAGTACTTGTGAAACTACATGAATGATGACAAGGATCTAACTGGCCACTTGAAACATATCATTGCCTTCCAAGCTCAAAAGGATAGCTCATTGTAAACTCCCAGTAGAAAAAATTTTAAATGAGCCAAAAATATAGTCAAGACCAGTCACCCAACCAATGGCTCTGTTGAAGTAGAAAAAATGGTTATAATCAAATCAACAAAATAATTCCTCTGAAAAAAGTAACCAGTAGACTCAATGACTACTAACTGGGAGCTTTCTTAAACTTCGATTTAGAAACAAGCATATGCTCAAGAGTCGAAGGGAACCAAATCAGTTTAGTCAACAGCACTTCTACTCCTATGTTCTAAGGAGTAGCAAAAGGAAAAAGATTACTTACTCCCAGCCTATAGTTAGCAGTGAACGTCAAACCCAGCATCTACCACTTCTACTTTATCTAATCCACCAGATTTTGTTTTATGTATAAGGCAGATAGCAGTTTTCCAAGACAAAAAAATTAGAACATTTCTCTAGCAATATCTTAATAGACCTTAAAGTGCTACTTCCATATTATGTATCTTCTGTCAAGATGTCGCATGCAAAGGCTTTTCCCTAATAAGGATTTTGTGTAAAAGTAGTTTTATGGATACGTTGAGTTTAAACAAGAAACCAAGTTATAATATTGTGTACTGAAGTTCTGCAATCATTTCTTTCAAAGATCTTCCAGAACATTACCAATTTTAGCATTCTTCAAGCTGCCATGGTTTTAGATGCATCTTATGCCCCTACTTAAGCAAATGAATAAGTTGAGTTTAACAAGAAAACAAGTTCTAGTGTTGTGTACTATAGTCCAGCAATTATTTCTTTTAAAAATCTTCCAGAACATTGCCAATTTTAGCATTCTTCAAGCTGCCATGGTTTTAGATGCATCTTATACCCCTACTTGTGCAAATGAATATCTTGTTCCATTGGAACTCTGACAAAAATTTGTGGCAATAATTTTCCTTGCTTTAGTCCTGGAATAGCATCTTTACATGGTAAATTTTGGGTTAAGACCTCCAAAAGCCTGTTTCTAACTGATATAGTTTAGAAACATGTATCAACCGAATGCAAACACTATCCTCTGCGTAAACTTGTAGAAAACAGAATCAAATCTTACTTGGGAAATGTTTCCATGTATGGCTGCCCTCTCTCGTAGCAAACTTGGTCCAGGTGACATACTTCCAGAAGCCTGAAAGAAGTTTCCCAAAAACACAAATTTCTTCTTCAACTAAGCAGAAGACATGCCATGCAGAGAATGCGGCCTCATAAATGCAAAGTTTACTTAAATAACCATTATTTCTAATACATCCCACACCCTATAAACATACCTTGTACTCACTGATGTCATTACGAACAGATGTAAGGAGCTCTGCATGCTCCCTCATGGCATTAATGTTTCCTTTCGTACGCTTAAATTCCTACACAATAAAGGAAAGACCAAAAATAAGCACAGTACCAAAACTTGCAAACAGAGGAATCAGAAGTTCAGGCAACCAAAGATAACTAGATCTTTTATTATTTCAATATAACACGTCAATCGTTTTTTTTGGTAATGTTTCCTTACTGTAAGATTAAAGTAACATGAGCTAAATACAACTAAATAGATGATATGAAATACTAAATAACACAACAAAACAAGGCAACCGAGATGTTCAGGCAACATGTCATTAACCATCTCTAAATACGTAAAAGAATGTAGTTACATCTCTCAGAAGTATACAGGGGTCTGTATTAACATGTCCATTCTACATCTTAGGGAGGAGAACGGCTCCCAAATTTCATGAAGAAGGATCATGGACACCCAGATTTTGCATTGCTACCTCAAGCCTCCAATCTGTAGAGATCCCTAGACCTTAAAATTGGATAACAAACAATATAAAAAATGCTCAACACTTTATTCAATCCAAAACCCTTAGGGTAGGGCAACAACATACAATGATCATGTTATGGAAAGATCAACTCATGTTCACTTGCATCTTCGAGGGAACAAACTCCCAATGAGCTAAGCTCCAATACAATAATATTCCGGTACATCACTCATATGGAGGACTCCATCCTTATTTATAGCTAGCTAGAAAACCCTAATCATAACCAAATGCAAACTACCTAGTGGGCCTTCTTTAACGAGGCCACAACACATTTATTCAATGCTCACTACCTAGAGGGCATTATTTAATAATAACAAACAAAATGGACCCAATACCCCTTACATTAGATGGCCACCATACCTACACTATTATTAACTTTAATGGACCACATAACATGGCCACCATACCTACACTATTATCAACTCCAATGGGCCCTTTGGCCCCCATTACACCCCTATGGAGGATCCCACCACTCCATCCCCCTTCGAGAAACATTGTCCTCAATGCTTGTGGCAATGACATACACCCATAAACTAGCGTCCCATGTATAGGTGTTGACCACAACACAAAATAGTCTAGGAAACCAAGATCCTCAATGCTAAAGTAGTTCAAGAAGCTCATGCATAAACCCGGGTCCCATATACAGGGACTCACACTAACCCCCAATTGATAACACCTCAGCGCAACGAATAGCTGAGTATTGTGCTCCAAATGCCTACCATGGTCATGTGGATCCAAATAAATAGAACCATCCATAACAAAAATAGCATCCACATCGATGCAAAAGATCAGTTGTGGATCTAGAAGGAACACTACCACTGGAGAATATGTAGACTAAAAACTGGTAGTCATAACCTGCTTTTGACTTCCCTCAATGATGTTCACTTCAGATGAAGAGTATGGTCATCAAGAAGAGGCTAAAAGTAATTGTCTTCACATAAATGACAATTGTTTATATACCATTCATCACAAGCTTCCTCTAAATCCCACCAACCAAATATGCCTCTTGTATACTCCTCTTGTATATGTCTCCCAATTTCCCACCTTCGGATTGCTTCACATGTTTCCTACAGATTTTGTACTTGATCCTCCAATCACAGTCGCTCTATACAAATTGTTTCAAGGTGTAAGAATGCTTCAGGGCATGAGAATTCTTCTACTTTGAATAACCATTGTTTGATATGCTCTTCAGAATCCATACCAAGTTCAAGAAAACTTACAGGAGGGGCTCCTTCCACATAATTTGCATCCTACACAGAATCTACATAAAACACCAGATATTCCTTAATGATAGGGGTTAATATATCCATGTTAGATGTCATAATCGACTATAAATATGAGACCTAGGGTTTTAAAAGAGAATTCAAAGACCTTTACATTCAATCAATCTCCTTTGTGCAACTAGGGTTTTGAGGTGGCAATTTTTAAATGACCATAACTAGCTCGATGTTGATCAAAATCTCTATTATGATCCCAACTTCGAAATGCCACAAGCATCTTGCTTCTAATGGCATTAGTCTTGCTACGATCTAGTACACAGACAAAGAAAAATGTGTGTTGCAAGAATTTCTCAAGAGAGTTTTAAGTCACACCTTAAAATAGTTGTAACTTCCACGATACTACTCAAATCTCTATTATGACTCCAATTCTAAAATTCCGCAACCACTTTGCTTCTACCGGCACTGGTTCTGCTACCATCTAGTTCACAAACAGAGAGATAACCGTGTCGAAAGATTCGAAAGATTTCCCTTGAAGGTTTTAAGGCCCCAACTTGAAACAGGGATAACTTTCGTGATACTTCTTTAAATCTCTATTATGAACCCAATTCTGAAATGCCACTACCACTTTGCTTCCATTGGCACTAGTTGGGCTACAATCTATACACCATCAAAAGATATCTACTCCACAATACTCGTAATCATCATCGAAAAAACCCTAGAATAGTTGACTTTAAATCACCATTGTCTTGACTTCTCATAATCTGATTTGAGTGATTTTTTATGAAATCGCGTACTTCTTTTGAGAGGGATTAGATCTATAATTTGTTTCCTCGGATCCTGGACAAAAACCTTCAGAAATGGATCTAAGTGTCGTGGCCCTATTTTTCTCTTGAAAACCTACAAAAAGAGGGAAAAAAAGAAAGGCAAATTATTTCTCTTTTGCCCAAGAAAGAGCTTTGATAGCACTAGTAAAGATCCTTGGCCCTTAAAATTGAATCACAGAAAATATATCAAAAATGCTCAACACTTTATTCAAACCAAAACCCTTAGGATAGGGCAGGCAACACCATACAATGATCCTTTTATGGAAGGATCAACTCATGTTCACTTGCAAGTTGTCTCTTCGAGGGGGAAACCTCCCAATGAGCTAAGCTCCAATACAATAATATTTGAATACGTGATTCATAAGGAGGACTTCATCCATATTTATAACTAGCTAGAAAACCCTAATCATGACCAAATGCTAACTACCCATTCGACCATTTTTAATGAGGCCACATTACATTTATTCAATGCTAACTACAATATGTGCCAATCGGTGAGCAGATTGCAGACATACTCACAAAGCCTTTGGTGAAAGGAAAATTTGACTACTTCAGGGACAAGTTGGGGGTTGTGCAGACAACCTTCCTCGCTAAGAGGGAGTGTTAATTTTCCGTAGCAGCAGAAGGTGTCTGTTCATGCCTGTGTGTCCTAGGCATGTGAGTGGACATTAAACTTACCCAATTCAACCTAAGTCTGACTTAGGAAACCCAGCAAAATTCTTTTTTTGAATAGTGGATAGTGGGGCCCTGCTAAGTGGAGCGCTCAGCCTAGTGTTGTGTGGGGCCCTGCTGAGTGGGGTCCATAGAAGGGGTGGCTCAATCTGGGTCGCTGAAACTCCTGCTAGGCACTAATCCCAAGGCAATCAGTGGGGGAGGCTGGGTATAGGGTGCCTGAGGGTGTTGGGCATTCTCATTCTGTCATTTGAATGAGTAAGAGAGGAGAGGGAGCTGGGCAGATAGAAGAGAAGGAAGGAGCCGTTGAAGAGGGTGTGTTCTGGGCTGAGCTAGGGCAGCCAGTGGAGGCCATTCAGAGGCCATACTGTGCAGCAGGGAGAGGACATCTTCAGCACTACAATCAGCAGCAACAGGACAGCAAAGTTCTGAGTTTATTGGGCTAAGAAAAAAGGCCGAATCAGAGTTTTTTCAAAGCAGCAGGTTAGGGCTGTACTCAACTGATTTGTACAGCAACAGAAGTGGCCATGCCAGGCCGTACAAGACAGCAGGAGGAGGCTGTACTGGTTGCAAGAGACTGGGCTGAACAGCACTTAGGTTGCTGGTCCAGATTTGAGAAAATTCTTCTCTGTACTGTAAGAAATTTCTGTGACACATTTATGTTGCCATAACTTCTCTCTGATAGCCCAACAAAGCTCCCCTCTTAGCTGGTTTTTCCCCACACTGGGATTTCCAGGGTACCCACTGTGTAATTGTGTGTGTTTGATTTATTATTTCCGCTGTGCTTGCATCTTTGCTCAGCTGTATAATTTTTAGCATAGATCAAAGTTAATTTTCTGAGTTGAAATTAAATTTTTGGGTTATAATCTATCGGCTAAATTATCAGTTTGCTGGGTATTAAAAGTTTTACAATTCCCAAGTGTTTTCTGCATTTTTTAGCCCAAAGTAGCTAGCTGCTCCGCATGGTTTTATGCAGAATTAGGAAGATACCATAGCATATTTTTGGTTTGCATGCATTCAATATTTATAATAATAAAAAATATGCATTCATCTAATGTGTTTCTTCGAATTTGGAGTATTTTGCACTTTTTTGCGTAGAACAGTGAGAGATAATAGCCTACCAATGATCATATTTAGAGATTTTATCATACAGGATCACTTTTTATGCTTGTTTGCTTGCTGCCTACTCATCATACTTGTTTGTTTTATCTGATTTGTTTAGGACAGCAGCATACTTTATCAATTTAAGGTCAATTTAGCCCCTAAGTTGCACGAAACGGGGAAACGTTTCCAAGTTTCCAAAACCGGGACGGTACAAAACAGGCCCCCAAAAAATGGAAACATCCGGGGAAATGCCGTATATAAAAAAATTAAAAATATATATATATGTATATATAGTTTTTTTTTAAATAAGACATTATATTGCAAGAAAAACATAATGATGCAAAAAAAATGCAATAATGATGCAAGAAAAACATAGAAAATGCAAAAAAATATATATTTGATTGTTTGGGGGCCCCAGGGCCCCCTTTTTTTTTCTTATTTTGCCTCAAAAACGCCTGAAACGCTGGCCGTACAGGCCGGTACAGCCAAGAAACGCCCCCGGCCGTACCGTACGACGTTTCCAAACCAGGAAACGCCATATGGTACGGCCGGGGGCATTTCCTGGCCATACCCTACCGGTTTCCTGCCCGAAACCGAGGGGGGGGCGTTTCCTGCAACTTAGTTTAGCCCCCTAGGAACGATATTGCATACCTTAGATCATTTAGGGAACCCCCTTGTGGTTGGCAAAGCACCAACCTAAAGAGAGAAAGGAAAAAGGTGAGATGACATTGGTTCTTTTCCTAAGAGTTACCCGGACTCCCTTAGTCTTTGCAGAAAAGGAATTTCCTAGTGATAACATGTATTCATACACGTGTGTATTGTATTTTTCATTCACATATTCATGTCTTATCTTTATTTGAAATATTCCATTCCAGAACATATGTTATTGTGCATAATCTACACTTTATGTCTACTGCAGGTTGAGGTCTAATTGGGAGAACAAGTCTGTACCTAATCTTACCAGTTGCTCATTGCTCGGATTTGCCAATACATTCTCAAGCACAAGATGGTCATCAACAAGAAGCGATCGCGACTTATTTTGACATGTTGCAATTTTATAAACATCATCAAAATGGACTTCATAACCCCCTGTTTTAGACTTCCTCCTTGGTATATGACTCATAACATCATGATCAGATCTAGAAGGGCAATCAACAAATCAAAACAAACAACCAAACAATCCTCACCATACTCAAATGATTCCTATGTTCTAGAACCATGTTTGGTATCACCTAATCACCTCAAAGTCACATGCACACAATCTTGGTCGACGCAACCAGATGTCTTGTCTCTGCACTTGACTCACACCTCAAGTAAAAGAGACATCAAACACATTCCTTTTAAGTCTTGACATCTTCGAGTAGTCTATCTTGACCTGGCTTCACCAACCACACTACGATCCTCCCTTGCCAAACAATCACAATGTAGAACATGTGGCCAAGAATTAATCTAGGAAACCTCCTTTTCAAATTCCAAACCAGGCAATAACACTAAATGTTGAGCATGAATCCGTTGAATGTTGCAAATTTGGAAATTACAGTTAGACAAAGTTAAGAACCAATTTGTGTGCACAAGACTTAAATAAATAGGAGACAATGAATGGAAAATCACAATAGTATTCACAAGAACACAACAAATGTCATTTTACTTTTGAAGCTCTTCTTCAAGTCACAATCATATGTATATATACATACATATTATCAACAGAGACCAAGGTATGATGCATATTATACTATGTTGCACTGGTTTTTGGGACGACGGAACGATGAGGACGGGGGGACGCGTCCCCGAGACGATGAGAGCGCACCCCCAAACTTTTCAGGGTACGGCAGGTTGGGGATGGCAATATATATATATATATATATATATATATATATATATATATATATATGTATATTAAAATTTTAGAATTCACCATAAACATTTGTAGTTGCTACAAGCGTAACAAGCTATACTATATAGTATTATGCAAAACCCTTACACTTGCCAATTCTAAAACATCTCAAGCAAATTAAAAAAGGGTCGAGGTCGAGTGACATTACATTATTGGCTGCTAGACATGAGCAAAATGCAGTTTAGCTTTAGGAAACTTAAGTGAGAACTATCTCTATAGCATTTTTATTCATCATATTTCTTGTTAATGATGATTAATGTTGTTGATTGCAGCTTCATGAGACATTCTCCAGGTCGTTCTTCTCTGGACTGAGTTGAGACAATCTATGAGAGAGCCCATGTGATGGGTGTGTCATACTCCTCTGGACTGAGTTGAGATGACGTGTGGTCTCTTGTCATGCTCCTTTGGACTGAGTTGAGACGACTTGAGATGGTCTCCTATCAGACTCCTATGGACTTAGTTGAGTCGACTTGAGATGACTCTCCAGATGGTACTCCTATAGACCTAGTTGAGTTGATCTGTTGAGAGTGACGTCCATGTGGCTAAGCACAGGTGGATGTGTCCCTAGTGGCTGAGCACTAGAGGATGTGTGGATCCCTTGCTATATTGTCTAAGAGTAAGATTTATTGTGTAACCCTAATTATGTAAAGGGTACAGGTCGACCCCACCATGTAAAGATAATTAATATTTGTGTAAAGATTAATTATATCATTGAGTTATAGAAGTCGGCTCTATTGTGCCAATAGACACACCTATTGTTGTGTTAGATCTTGTATAAATAAGAGAGTAAATCCCCATTGTGGATCACTCACACACACTTCATTGTAACATTCTCTCAAGCTACTTGTACGGCTAAAGTGCACACTTCTCTTAGGCACAAATTTCAAGGTCATCGAGCACCCTCTTGTGTGCTCTAGGGTTTATGGTGTGGGGGATCTTCTCTTGACTCTATAGCAAAGGATTGCTAGGTTTTTCCCTTGATTGAGAAGGGTTTTCCTAGGATAAACTCTTGCGTTCTTGTCCATGGTTATTCTTCTTGTGATCTTGGTTACTGCAGCTATTGTATATAGTATTGTTGCATTGTTTATGGTTCAAGTATGTGCTAAATTGAAATAAACTACATGTGCATGAACTAAGCATTAAAATTCAACATGGTATCAGAGCAGAGTTCCTGAAGAGCCATTGAAAAGCTAGTTGTCACCTTCTTGCTGCAACTGCAAAAACGGCCCTCCATTTTGTTAGCTTTTGCACTTGCCCCTTGAACGTTGGGCCTAATTCTTGCACAGATGTGTACAGCCTAGCTCAGCGCACCTCCTACAACTCTTAGATTGCAACTCAGATAAATTTTGATTTTGGCCCTAGGGCTGCTAGGGTTTCTACAGAATTTCAGTTTTAGGGTTTCTGAAGCTTGTTGGGGTATTCTTGCAAACTTTTTAAGGTTCTTTTGACTATCTAAAGGCTTATTGTTGGCAGTCATAACTCCAACGAAAACTAGGGTTTCTAGCCTAGCCTAGCCATTAGGTTTTCTAGCCTAGCCACTAGGGTTTGTGAAGAATCTACAAGCTATGAGGAACAAAACTTTGGTGGAAGATAGGCTTGATGGAACAAGCAACTTCAGCTCCTGGAAATCAAGACTACAATTCACTCTAGAAGAGAATGGCCTATTGAGTTTGATAGAAAAGACTCTACCAACAATAGCAACCGATGAAGAGAAGGATGATTGGAAGGCAGACGATGTCAAAGCAAGGAAGATAATCATCTATTCAGTGAGAGATCATCTACTACCTCGCATCTCTACCCTGAAGACAGCTTATGAAATGTATGATGCATTGAAGAAGATGTTTGAGAGCAACAACACAAACAGAGCTCTTACATTTAAGCACCAGCTTCAAAATATCAAGATCACAAAAGCTAACACCATTACTACCTTCTTCATGAAGATTTCAGAGATCAGAGATCAGCTAGGTGCCATTGGAGAAACAACAACATATAGAGAACTTGTCATGATTACTCTCAATGCTCTTCCAAGACATTGGGAACCATTTCTTCAAAGTATCAGTGGAAGAGCAGATCTACCTGAGTTTGATCGTCTATGGACAGACTGCACTCGGGAGGAAACCAGACTTATAGCCAGGAGTGCAAGACTCCCATCATGATGACAATCA
Source organism: Picea engelmannii (assembly GCA_009831015.1). Lineage (NCBI taxonomy): Eukaryota > Viridiplantae > Streptophyta > Pinopsida > Pinales > Pinaceae > Picea > Picea engelmannii. The sequence goes on along the minus strand of ML776681.1, from coordinate 258,709 downwards.
AGTTCTTGCTTCTCATACAAAGAGAGGCAGAAGGAATAGAAGAAGTTTCAGCAAAGCATTCAAAGACAAGAAAACTTTAGCAACTTCAGGTCCTGAACATAGAAAAGACAATTCAAAGATTCAATGTTTTAGATGTGACAAGTATGGACACATTGCGAGAAATTGTCCTACTAGGAAGAAAGGAAGACAACATGCATCCACTGTAGATGTTGGTTCAGAACCACCTCAGAGAGATGAAGACATAAAATATGAAGCATTCTTCTTCATATCAGTAATCTCAGGTACGATTCCTACAGATAGTGATATTTGATTGATTGACAGTGGTGCCTCCAGGCACATGACTAGATATAGAGAAGATCTTACAGATCTTGTAGAGAAAGAATCTCGTCTGCATGTTGTACTTGGTGATAATGCCAGATATACTATGAAGGGAGTTGGATCTTCTACTTTCCATCTAGATTCTAACATACCACTACAATTAAGTGATGTACTATATGTACCTGGGATGAAAAGGAACCTTGTCTTTGTTTCTGCCTTAAAGGATAAAGGCTACAAGGTTACCTTCTCTGAAGGAAAAGTTCTTGCATGGCACAAGAACTCACACATGGATTCTGCCCGGGTGATTGGTGTTCGAGAAAACAGTTTGTACAGATTGACTGTCCGACCAGTCCAGGCCTCTTTACATGATACTATCAGCTTGAGCGAGCTATGGCATAGAAGACTTGCTCATTTACATTATAGAGCCCTTCCTGCTCTAGGGAAGACAGTGACAGGCCTTCCAGAGATACATATCGAGCATGATGGCGTTTGAAGAGGTTGTGCTCTTGGAAAGAATGTCAAGGGGTCATTTTCGAGCAGTGACAATAGATCCAAGGGGATCTTGGACTTGATACATACAGATGTTTGTGGACCCATGATTGTTCCTTCCTTGAAGGGATATTTGTACTATGTGCTCTTCATCGATGATCACTCTCAGAAGACATCGATTTACTTCTTGAAGACCAATGATGAAGTCCTTGCGAGATTTCAAGAGTTTAAAGCTCAAGTTGAGAACCTGACCGGGAGGAGGATCAAGTTGTTGAGATCAAACAATGGAGGAGAGTACACCTCCAGGGATTTTAGTGATTTATGTATTGAAGCAGGGATCAAGAGGGAGTACAATGTTCCTTATAACCCTCAATAAAATGGGGTTGCAGAGAGGAAGAACAGATCCATTGTTGAGGCAACCAAAGCAACGATACATGATCAGAATCTACCTATGATTCTGTGGGCAGAGGCTCCATGACAGCAATGTACGTTCAGAACAGGAGTCCTCATAAGATTCTAAAGAACATGACTCCCAAAGAAGCTTTCACTGGAGTGAAGCCTGAGATTGGACACTTCAGGATATTTGGGTGTCCAGTATACTTTCATGTACCCAAGGAGAAGAGGACCAAGCTAGACCCTTCAAGCAGAAAGGGTACATTTGTAGTGTACATGTTAATGTTTAAGCCATTATTATAGTTCTTTGCATTTCAATGAATAACAACAACATAAGATAAGATCACTGAGAAATACACAATCACAAGAGACACATCATTTATCCTGGGAAACCCTCATGGGGAAGAAAACCCAGCAAAACTTCCTTATTATAGATAGCCAATACAATGCCAAGAGATAACTCAAACAAATACAAAAAGTCCTCTCCTAAAGATGTGCCTCTCTCTCTCTCTCTCTCTCTCTCTCTCTTCTCCAACTGCAGCTCTGAAACTTGTCTCTCAATGAACAAGTGAGAGTGTGTCTAAGTGAGGCGCTAGCCTCCTTATTTATACAAGTCTGGCACGTGTGGAAGAGTCTTTTCACTGGCAGGGCCAATTTCTTCTTCTAGGTGGTTATAACCAACTTTATTATATTTCGGGGCTTCTTTAATATATTTTGGGGCCGACTTCTCTTTCTGCCTATTACAATTACATTATGACCAATCCACAAAAGGGGATTTGGTCCTTTACAGTAGCCGACATGATCAATCCACAATGGGGATTGAT
>ML776681.1:208799-219218 GCA_009831015.1 Picea engelmannii | reverse complement strand
ATTGAGGAGAAGAGGCGCATCTCAGGAGAGATAGTTCAGTGTATTCCAGGAGGAAGACACCAGTTGGTTGATTTCGGTGTTGAAAGACACACCCTAGTCACCGAGAAGATCATCCAAGTCTTCCATCATTCTTCATTGATTCCACAGTGCTTCCATATTCCGAGTATTATCTTTTAGTTGCTTATTTGTATTCCGGCTAAGATCCTTTTGTCTTTTGATCTAGCCGAGTGTTGTTATTTTATTCAGCCGCAGTTGCTTATTTGTATTCCGGCTAAGATCCTTTGTCTATTGATCTAGTTGAGTATTGTCAGTTTATTCAACCACATTCAGCCATTTTGTAATCCACAGAGATATCATAATACAAATTGTGCAGTCCTTTGTCGCGTTTATTATTTGTATGATCATTTATATGTTGTAAACCTTTGATCCTACACACACAATAGCAGCGTTTCCTAAACTAGCCAAGTCAGGAACATTACATCTCGTCATAGTCTATTCCTTCTTTCTGAGAGAAACCACAAGCCACGAATCTAGCCTTGTATTTTTCAATACTGTCATCTGTTGCATGTTTTATCTTATAAATCCATTTGGAAGTTACCACAGATTTGTCACGAGGTCTAGGTACCACTGCCCATACATCATTCTTTAGAATTGAATCATATTCTTCTATCATAGCATCTTTCCACACTTGATGTTTGGAGGCTTCTTCAAATGTGGAAGGTTCTGAATCAATCACAATATTCAACTTAGCTATGAGACCGGAGTACTTATCTGGTTTCTTGCTTTCTCTAAAAGTGCCCTTAGGAGCTGAATGTTTTTCTGCTTCCTTTAGAATTTCCCGGCACCAGGCTGGTTTCCTTTTAATAAGAGATTTCTCCAAAGAAAACTCAATAGTATCCCTTGAGGGATCCACTGGAAGTTCTGAGGTCTCCTCCCTTTGCTCATCTGGAAGAGGCGAATCTGAAGAATCAAGTGGTGGAGCTTCCTGCTCCCCTGAATCACATGGAAGTTCTCTGGCCCGACGAAAAGTTGCTTCTTCATGAAAAGTCACGTCTTTGCTTACTTCAATGAACTTCTGACCTGGGATATAAATTTTGTAAGCCTTTGAGGTTTCACTGTATCCCACAAAAGTTTCTTTCTTTCCGAAGGGCTCTAGCTTAGTCTTTTTTTCTTTTGGAATGTGGACATAGACTTGACTGCCAAAGATTCTCAGGTGATCAACTGAAGGCTTTATATCGATAAAAACTTCTTCTGGAGTTTTTGCTTCAAGAGCTTTGTGTGGACATTTGTTCAGAATGTAGATAGCAATATTGGCAGCTTCGGCCCAAAGAGATAAAGGTAAGTTCTGGTCATACATCATAGCCCTGGCTGCTTCACAAATAGTTATGTTCTTTCTTTCTGTGACCCCATTCTGTTGGGGGTTATACGTCACAGCCAGCTCCCTCTTAATCCCAGAAGTCTGACAAAGTTCATCATATTTGAAGGAGTCAAATTCTTTACCATTGTCTGTTCTGAAAACCCGGATGTGTCTCCCTGTCTGATTTTCAACAAGATTCTTGAAATCTTGAAATATGTTGAAAGATTCATCTTTAATCTTTAAAAAATAAATCCAAGTTTTACGAGAACAATCATCAATAAATATGATATAGTAAATACAACCATTCATAGATGGAGCAGTCATGGGCCCACAAAGATCAGAATGAATTAGATCTAAAATGCCATTAGATTTTCTATTGTTGTGAAGATAGGGTTTCTTTGTATTCTTACCGAGTGCACAACCTCTACAAACACTATCATGCTCAAAATAAAATACTGGCATACCTGTCACCATCTTTTGCAAACCTGGAAGTGTGTTGTAGTTGAGATGTCCAGGCCTCCTGTGCCAGAGCTCACAGGGATTTATCATCTCATGAGCTAGTGCTTGAACAATTTGACCTGAGATTTTATAAAGACCACTCTCACGAGTTCCAATAGTCATAGCAGTGCTCATATATCCATTTGAGGGCCACATTAGAGTCTTCCCTTTGGTGAAGGCTATTGAGTATCCTTTGCTTTCTAACACTGCAACTGAGATTAGATTTTTCTTTAAACCAGGAACATAAAGAATTTCATCAATATGAAAGATATTACTTGATTGAAGTTGGAAAGAAGCAGATCCAAAGTCTTTTATGTCGTAAGTACCATCATCACCCAGTTCTACCTTTACATTGAAATTCTTGTCTCGATAGTTTGCAAGATTTTGTTTGAAGTCTGTCATGTGTTTGGAAGCCCCACTGTCCATTAACCAAATCTCCTCCGACTTGGTTATAGTGCCAGAAAGAGCTGAGATGAGATAATATTCTTGATGTTGTTCTTGCTCTTTGGTGGCTGCCCTGGTTTGTCTTCTTTGAGGTTCCTCTTGAGGTTTAGACTCTTCAATGGCAACTGAGGCTTGGAACTTTCCTTTTCTTTTCTGTTGAGAGGGATGGTTCCTGCAATCTCTTGCATGTCCTAGCTTATTGCAGTTAAAACATTTTACTTTAGATAAATGAGGATTAAGATGAGATAACTTACCTTGAGGTTTCTTACCTTTGCCTTTATATTGAGAGAACTTCTTCCATTTCTTGGCTTTCATTGAAAGGGCATGATCTCTTAGAATTGAATGATCATTTTTGTTTTTGAGTCTTCCTTCTTCTTCTAAGCAATCATGCCATAATCTGTCAAAGTTAGGTTGGGCTCCTCTTCCGTTGACAGATGCGAAAAAAACTCCCCATGACTTAGGGAGTCCATCAACTACAATTTGCACAAGGTCATCATCATCTACAGTAACTCCTATTGCTATAAGTTGATCTCTGGTTTGAGAATCTTGGAGAAGAAGGTAGCAATTGATTCATCTTTTCCCATTCTCAAAGTACATAGTTGCTTCTTGAATATTCTCTTATGAGTTGGTGCCTTCTTTTCATAGAGGTTTTCCATGCCAAAGCATCAAAACAATCTTTGGCAATCCCTAGATGACCAATGATGGGCATCATGTTGTCCTTAACAGAATCAAAAATGATTATTTTAGCCTTGGCTTGTTTCTTTCTGTATGTTGCTCTGGCTATGTTTGAAGTGGGTTCTTCAATTACCCTAGTGATCAGTTCTTCTAGTTCACTCTTTTCAAGAATGTTAAGTATCCTGCATTTCCAAGCATTGAAGTTGGAGGCCCTTATAAGTCTGTCTTTAACTTTGACTGAAGAGGAAACCATGCTGAGTTTTCTGGATCAATTTAGTAAATGAGATGTTGTTGATCTACAAAACAAACCCTAACAATATGGATCTACGCAGGCTCAAGTCTACACTTCTTGAGCTATTTTCACGCCCTAAGCTCTGTTACCATGTTAGAAATAGGGAAAGAAACAGAAAATATACTTAAAAAATTATGTTAGCTAGATCAGCAAGAACACAGTAAATCTAAACAGACCTGAACTTATAAAATATTTATGAGTATGCAAAGCAGTTAGATCTGAACTATAAAAACATTTCTAAGTATGCGGAACAGTTAGATCTGAACTATAAAAACATTTATGAGTATGCATAACAGTTAGATCTGAACTAAACAATATTTCTGAGTAATGCAAATCAAAGTAGATTTGAGTTTATCATTCAGCACATCAAACTAAAGTAGATCTAAAACATTCAGACCTGAGTAATGCAAACTAAAGTAGATCTGAGTAATGCAAACAAAGTATTTATAGATCTAAAACATTCAGCATTACAAATAGTAGATCTGAGTTTAAGCAAATAGATAAAACTAAAACTGTAACTTACCTCTGAAGATTACCTCTATGTAATGAAGAAAAGCTTGACACACATGTGAAAAGTTAAGCCTCTGAAGTTATGCTCAGATATAGTCTTGGACTCATAGATCAACCATTAAGGGTTAGATCTCTATAGAAGAGAATATAGGATTGTTTGCCACCATAGAAAAACCTCAGAAAGTGTCAACAAAACCCCAAACAGATTTCTAGAAGTAAACCCTTATGACAGCAAGAGAGAGAGAGTCTGGAGTTTAAAGATCCACTCAAAAAGGAGGACGGATGCCTACTGAAAAGGGGCTAGCAGCTCAACAAGATAGTCGCGGCCCTCAAGGGTATCAGATCTGCACAGAGTAGGGGACGGCAGCCTCTAGAAGAGGGTCCGCTACTTAGAATAGGACCGACAGCTTGAAGACTAGTGAATGGAGGGTGGTCGACAGCATCTAGCAGGGCAAAAACAGATGAAGGGTGGATCGGTAGCAGCAGAAATGAAGCACCCTTAGCTCAGCATCTAATCAAACCCTCAACGCAGCATAAAGATCTCTATCCAGCACAAGAAATGGAAGTTGAACTGTAACAGTCAAGGGAGGCCGCAACACTTAGGGGAAACTCAGAGCAATCCGCCACACTAGAAGAGAAGAGAGTGAATGTCTAGAAAAGTGAGGGAAAGGGTTTTTATTTATAGTTTTAGGCTAGGGCTTAGGATAATAAAAATATAATTAATATAATGACATATTAATTAATATAAATATTAATTTAATATGTCACATCTAAATATTAATTAATATTTCTATTTTAATCTTATTAAGCCCTAAAAACAAAAATACAAACCCCACTCAAACCCAAACTCAAAAACCAAAGGGTGAAGAACAATCAAGGGGTTAGGAGAGGTAGAGAGGTTTTCTTAGTGGCAACACATGTCCATATGATTCTCAAGGTGACCAATTAACTTTATCATCACTGCATAAGGGGTATATCCCACAATGTGGTCATGTTCATCTTCATAGTCTCTCCTAGGTCCTGTGGACCATCCTGGGAGAAAGGAAGAGGATCACACACCAACACATCTTGGTATTACACCAAGATCTACCTGATCAAAGACCAGGTTGCCCCAGAACACATCTGGGGTCTTATCCACCAAGGTACAAGACCAAGGATCAACCCATGTTTTAGGCATGGGTACCCTTGAACACATCCAGGGGCCCTAGACATATCTAGGGACTTATACTGCTTGGTCCCAAACCAAGAACCCCAGTCATCTACTGGGGGCCCTCATAAGGGTCTTTTGCCATGGCTCTAACTGTTTGGTCTCAGACCAAGAACCCCAGGAGTGTACTGGGGGCCCTAGTCCACAACTAGGGTCTTATGCCATCCTCCAGGGAGAATGGCTTTTGCAGCTGCATTAAATTCAACGATAGGCCCTAGGAACTCCGACAGCGAGAGAGTGCCCAGTTCGCCCCCTTCGCCCTCAGCCATCATATTCATGAGACCTTAACAACCTCATTCTCTCTCACTCCAACTCTCTCTTGACAGACTTTTGAGTTGGGCATACTCACTTATATTTTGGATCACCGTACTTTGGGTTTCTTTCTTTATATTATTTTCAGCATTACCTAGGAGTTATGTTTGCACTCCCACATTTTACTCATACTTGTTGTGGTTCTCAGTCCCATTGACCTACTTTTGTGGTCATTTGTTGGACATTAATAAAATTATCTTATCTTATCAGCTCACTATAATTGTCATCTATGCTTCCTCCTGTACCCATGAAAACAAGTTTGGAGATAATCTTTTCAATTTCCATTCTAAATTTTTCTGCCTTTTCGCTGCTGACAATGACTACTTTTCAGATTGTTGTTTTATCATGATGTTGTCTTCTTGGTGTTCCTTCTAGACATTTAAGTTTTAAGAAAGTGGGTCATGATCTAACATCAACTGGCTGTGGCATCCCCAAGTCAAGAAGCTTTAAATCTTTGCAATGTTGCTGGCTGAAATCATGACATAGTCTACTACACTTATTTATTGTCCATGTGATAAGTGGCATTACTCTAGACTTTCTAGCACTCTGACATGTTGCAAACGATGAGGTCATGCACAGCTCAGATTTGGAGAATTTCTTCCCCAAAGTGGGTTATCTCCTTGTCAGAATCCATCAAGTCTCTCATCCATATACCCTCTTCCTCAATCAGCCATAAAGGATGCTCATTCTCTACAAAGCTTGCTAGCTGGAGATTTTTGTTCTACCTTTGAAGTCACCTACTAGCATGATGTCTCCCTTTTTTCTTAGTGCAGCGATATCATTGAGCAGGGATCAACGAGGATCGAGTCTTTTGTAAAACACTTGTTTCTGGGGGGAAAAGTAGCAGGCTGCAATGAATATATTATGGTCATTGTCCTGCAAATCCAACCACACGAACTGGCTGTTTTCATCCACTTTCTGTAAATTAATGCTAGGTTGTAAGCTTTCTTTTATAATGTTGCAGGAGGATTAATCAAATTATGTTTAATGAACATTCCAGGATTGACAATGCAACCAGGGATGTAGTGTGGGATCACGAGATGGAAAATGCTTCACAATGCTCTTCGTTCAATGGCATTTTTACTCAACCTCAAATGGTTTCAGTAGAAACCAAAGGAAGATGAAGAGATAATGGAAAATCAGAATACAATTGTCAACAAGTGTTACAGTCATGATGATCATACTTTCATACTAGCTCAAGTGGGGAAATATTTGAGATAATAGTACCACTTTGTAGATAAGAACTATCTAATATACCAGGACAAGACTTGGGCTTATAGACTTTTGGGAGCAGTATGAAGTTGGTACTCCCTTGCTTCGTCGCTTGGCTAGTCATCTGCATTCACGGGTAATTCTAAACCAATCTTGAAATTGTTAGTTTAAAGTTCAAAATTGTCTGTAGATTTCATTTTTCAAGTTTCTATTACTAAATTTTAATTACATTGTGTCCCTTTCACTTCTATTCCATTAGCATGCAAGCAAAACTGGAGTGAGTATGCATTCTTCCAATCTATGAAGCAGAATCGTCTAACCTCTAAAAAGGTTCAAGATTTGGTGTATGTTCATGTGTCCAACTTTTGTCTCAACAACATGTAGACTACCTTGTTGGACCCACTAGAATATGGGATTATGGTTGTTCTCAACATGATGGGAGGATGAGTTGCCTTTGGAGGTGTTACAGGTGAATGCAAAAGACATGTTAGAAGACACCAGTCATAATAATATTGATCCTGATCATAGTGGCTCTAGCCCAACTTTCACTCCAAATGAGCCAATAGATGACATGGATGAATATTAGTCAATTTGTAGGATTGTAGATTTGTGACCTGATTTATGAACTGAAGAGTGGATATTTATCATCGCTGTAAACTTTCTATTGTGAATATGATATTGATTCCCAGTTTCTCACAATTATTAGAATATGAACATGATATATCTTTATACTGTAGATTTTTAAGGAACTATGAAGGCTGCCCAACAGGTTTGTCTTATGACCTCTTGTTGGGCTCTAAGTTTAGTTATCCAAATCTATCCTTGCTGTTGTTTTAGGACAGCAAACAGATCTGTTTAATTCTGCCAAGAAATTTGCCTTCAACTGATGGATATATGCTCTTTTAAGGTGCCCTTGCAAGTAGTTTTAGTAACTGAATATTAGCACATGCAAACCTCAAAACATATAGCACTCCTCAAGGATCTTAACAAGCTCCTACTGCTGATTTAAACACTAAGCATACATGAAATTTGAATACAAGTATTTTCGGTCAACATGACCCTGGATAAACCCCCCCCGGGGAAACCCAATTTAGAATGAAAGTGTATATATGTGATGTCTCAAGCACGGAATACAACAAGCAAATAAATACAATGGAACCTCTACAAGTAGCAAGCTCCTCTCAAGCTTGGCTAGAAGGTTCCAGGAAGAATGCGCCCAAGTGCGCCCTCTCTCCCTTGTTGCCAATCCCACTGAACTAGTGTGCCCTTGATCCTCCCTTGGCCAATGAAAAAACCCTTGCACACAAAGAAGCTCTTGTATGTTGCCTCAACACTTAACCACTTAGATCCGCAATAGCTCAAGTACAACTAGTGTTTGTTAAGCTTGCACCCTCCTCCAAGAGTGCACCCTCCACCAAGCAAGAACTCACACCACAAAATAATGAGGCCCTAAGCCTCCTTGCGCCCTCCATGAATGAAAGCGCCCAAGCTTTCCTCACACAATGCTTCCATTCTCCTCTCAATGCTCCTCTCCAAACTCTCCAAGTGAACAAATGAGTGAATGAGCCTCCCTTTTCCCTATGCACCCCTCTTGAACCATCCATAAGGAAACCTAGAGATCAATGGCCTAGATCACTCCTAGCCATCTCTAATCAATGGGTGAGATCTCCCCAAAAGAATCTCACTTAGAAACCCACTTTGGGTTAAGTTTCCCGAGTTCACTTTATGTCCCTCAATTCACCCACAAAGTGAATTAATTGTCACTTTTGCCTTAAGTGACAAATTTCACCTTTTTGACTTAGGATAAAGTCAATGTGGAATTAGACATAAAGTACAAGGTGCAAAGGTACAAATATTTCTCTCTTGTGGTTAGAGACCCACAACCACAAGGGGACCACTTCCCAAGGTACACCAAAACTCAACACTCCCTCTTATCGAGGAAAGTGTTTCTCACCAAGCCCATCTTGTCTCTTAAGTAGACATGCTTGCCCCTTGGCAAGGCCTTGGTGAGAATGTCTACCACCTGCTCATCAATCGGAATGTACTGAAGCTAAACTGCCCCACGCTCAACCCAATCTCTGATGAAGTGGTATCCGATCTCAATGTTCTTCGACCTGTCATGAAATACTGAATTCTCAGAGAGTTTGATACAACTCTGATTATCACAATGAATGACCATCAGAGGCAATTCCTAACCAAATAATCCAACCAGCAACTTACGAAGCCAAATGGTCTCACAACTGGCCTGAATGGCTATTGTTACTCTGCCTTGGTTGAACTCAAAGCAACTTGACTTATGTTTCCGGCTGAACCAGGAAACAAGTCCTGACCCCAACCCAAAATAGCACCCTGAGGTGCTCTTCTTATCAATGGCACATCCTACCCAGTCTGAGTTTGTGTAGCCAACCAAACTCACTCCATCCCCTCTGACATAGTCCAGACCATAATCCATTGAATTTGCAATGTACCTCAAAACATGTTTTGCCCCAATTCAGTGAACACTCCTCAACTCCACCAAGTACTAGCTAAGAGTGTTCACGGCAAAACAAATATTTGGTTTAGTGTTGACCAGATACATCAACAACCCGATCAACTGCATGTATCATGTAGCATCCACCAACTGGGAATCTAAAGCGTTAAGCTTCTTCCAGTTGGTGACCATGGGTGTAGACATAGGCCTACAGTCCTCCATCTAAAATCTGCTCAAGGTGTCTGCAGCATACTTCCCCTGTCCCGGGAAGATGTGACCCTCCTCCTGTCAAACCTCCATGCCCAAGAAATAGTGCATCAACCCGATGTCAGTCATCTCAAACTCTGATGCAAGTCTCGTCTTGCACTCAACTATGAGATGCTCTGCTCCCATGATGAACAAGACATCCACATACAGAATGAGAATAAGCGTGTCCTCACCTCTAATGATGTAGTAGAGGTTAGGATTAGCATCGCTCTTCTCAAACCCCATCTCAAGCAAATAAGAGTCTATGTGTGAATACCAAGCTCTGGGAGCTTGCTTTAGACCATACAGTGCCTTTCTCAGAAGGCACACATGAGATTCTCTCTCCAACACCTCAAACCCTTGTGGTTGCTCAATGTACACCTCCTCATCAATAAAGCCATTGAGAAATGTGGTCTTTACATCCATCTGATGTATCCTCCAACCCATCTCTGTCGCTATGGCGATAATACTCTAAATGGAAGTGTATCTCGCAACTGGTGTGAATGTCTCATCATAGTCAACTCCCTCTACCTGAGAGAATCCTCTCGCCACAAATTGAGCCTTGTGTTTCTCTATGCGGCCATCTACAGCATACTTGGTCTTATACAACCATCTGGAAGTCACAACTGACTTCCCCACTGGCCTCGGCACCACCTCCCATACATCATTGCGCATAATGGAGTCATACTCCTCCAGCATGGCCTCTCGCCAAACCTGTTGGTCAAATGCCTGCACAAATGTCGCGAGCTCTGAATCTGTGATGCTTGTCACCATCACCAAGTAGGACCCAAGCCTCTCTGGTGCTCTACTCTCTCTGAACAGTCTGTTGGGCTCTCCAACATTCTCCTTAGATTCCTTCAGGGTCTCCTGAAACCATCTCGGTTTCCTCTTCCCTAGAGTAACCAAAGGAGAAGTAATATCTCTGCACCCAAGAGTCTCCGCCTCAAATCTAATCCCAACACTCTGAGATCCTGAAGCCTCTGCAACCTCTACCTGAATGCTCTGCAACTATGAACCTGAAGTTGTGCAAGGTGACCCTGTCACCCTTGAAATTGGTGCACTCGACACCTGAGGTTGTGCTCCCTTTGAAACATCAATCTGAGTCTCCGAGACCTCCTCAATACTATCTCTTGACTCGAGAGACCTCCTGAAATCTCTACCCTCCTCGAATCTAACATCTCTGCCCACCACCACTC
>ML776681.1:167471-193712 GCA_009831015.1 Picea engelmannii | reverse complement strand
ACATATTAATTAATATAAATATTAATTTAATATGTCACATTTAAATATTAATTAATATTTCTATTTTAATCTTATTAAGCCCTAAAAACAAAAATACAAACCCCACTCAAACCCAAACTCAAAAACCAAAGGGTGAAGAACAATCAAGGGGTTAGCAGAGGTAGAGAGATTTTCTTAGTGGCAACACATGTCCATATGATTCTCAAGGTGACCAATTAATTTTATCATCACTGCATAAGGGGTACATCCCACAATGTGGTCATACTCATCTTCATAGTCTCTCCTAGGTCCTGTGGACCATCCTGGGAGAGAGGAAGAGGATCACACACCAACACATCTTGGTATTACACCAAGATCTACCTGATCAAAGACCAAGTTGCCCCAGAACACATCTAGGGTCTTATCCACCAAGGTACAAGACCAAGGATCAACCCATGCTTTAGGCATGGGTACCCTAGAACACATCCAGGGGCCCTAAACATATCTAGGGACTTATACTACTTGGTCCCAGACCAAGAACCCGGGTCATCTACTGGGGGCCCTCACAAAGGTCTTTTGCCATGGCTCTAACTGCTTGGTCCCAGACCAAGAACCCCAGGAGTGTACTAGGGGCCCTAGTCCACAACTAGGGTCTTATGCCATCCTCCAGGGAGAATGGCTCTTGCAGCTGCATTAAATTCAACACTCCCTCTCAACAATAGAGGCATTCTCAGCAACACCAAGCTTGTCTCGAAAGTATACAAACTTTGTCAAGGACAGTGGCTTGGTCAAAATATTTGTCGTCTGTTCTAGCGTCGGAACATACTGAATACTAAGAATGTTCTTCTACACCATGTCCCGGACATAGTGATATCTCATCTCAATGTGCTTCGACCTATCGTGAAATAGCGGATTCTTGGAGAGCTTTATACAGCTCTGATTGCCACAATGGATGACTGTGGGTTCTAGCTCTGCACTGAACAAGTTTGAAAGTAGCTTCCTGAGCCACACTGCTTCTCTGCTAGCAGCACTTGCAGCAATGTATTATGCTTTTGCAGTGCTCTGGGCTATGGAGCCCTATTTCCTGTTGGACCAGGAAATCATCGTTGAACCCAAACTGAAGCAAAATCCGAAAGTGCTCTTCTGATCCATTGTTTTGCCCATCCAATCTGAATCTGTAAATCCATGAAGCATTGCACCTCCACTAGAAGTGTATCTGAGACCATAGGCTATAGTCCCCCGAACATATCTCAGAATATGTTTAACAACAACCATATGTATATGCTTCGGTTCACATATGAACTAGCTGAGGGCATTTACTGCATAACAAATGTCTAGTCTAGTATGTACGAAGTACATCAATGACCCAATGATTTGTCGATATAAGGTGGGGTGTTCTGGATCTGAACCTGTAACCTGATCTTGTAATTTATTTAGGTTAGAGATCATTGGTGTGGTCATGGACTTACAGTCCATCATGCCAAATATGCGGAGCACATCAACTACATATTTGCTCTGTGAGAGAAAAATCTCACCTGGTTTCTGCCACACCTCCAAGCCCAAAAAGTAATGTATGAGCCCCAAGTCTTTCATTTCAAACTCTGCGGAAAGCTCCCTCTTCATCTGAGCTATCAAATTTTCCTCTCCAATGAGGAACAGATCCACATATAAGACTAAGATAACTATATGATTTTGTACAATCTTTAAATAAAGATTGGGATCTGGTATGCTCTTGGTCAATCCAAGACTCTGTAGAAAGCTGTCTATTCTACAATACCAAGCTCTCGGAGCATGCTTCAATTCGTACAGGGTTTTCTTGAGTTTTCACATATGAGATTCTTTCTCATGGATCACGAAACCTTCAAGTTGTTCGATATACACTTCTTGCTCAACTTCACCGTTAAGAAAAGTAGTCTTAACGTCCATCTGGTGAAGTTTCCAACCAAAAACTGCTGCAAGAGAGATAATAATCCTGGTGGAAGTATATCTAGCAACTGGAGCAAAGATCTCGTCATAGTCTATTCCTTCTTTTTGAGAGAAACCACGAGCCACAAATCTAGCCTTGTATTTTTCAATACTGCCATCTGTTGCATGCTTTATCTTATAAAGCCATTTGGAAGTTACCACAGATTTGCCACAAAGTCTAGGAACCACTGCCCATACATCATTCTTTAGAATTGAATCATATTCTTCTATCATAGCATCTTTCCACACTTGATGTTTGGAGGCTTCTTCAAATGTGGAAGGTTCTGAATCAATCACAATATTCAACTTAGCTCTGAGACCGGAGTACTTATCTGGTTTCTTGCTTTCTCTGAAAGTGCCCTTAGGCGCTGAATGTTTTTCTGCTTCCTTTAGAATTTCCCGGCACCAGGTTAGTTTCCTTTTAATAAGAGATTTCTCCGAAGAAAACTCAATAGTATCCCTTGAAGGATCCACTGGAAGTTCTGAGGTCTCCTCCCTCTGCTCATCTGGAAGAGGCGAATCTGAAGAATCAAGTGGTGGAGCTTCCTGCTCCCCTGAATCACATGGAAGTTCTTTAGCCCAATGAAAAGTTGTTTCTTCATGAAAAGTCACATCTCTGCTTACTTCGATGAACTTCTGACCTGGGATATAAATTTTGTAAGCCTTTGAGGTTTCACTGTATCCCACAAAAGTTCCTTTCTTTCCGGAGGGCTCTAGCTTAGTCTTTTTTTCTTTTGGAATGTGGACATAGACTAGACTGCCAAAGATTCTCAGGTGATCAACTGAAGGCTTTATACCGATAAAAACTTCTTCTGGAGTTTTTGCTTCAAGAGCTTGTGTGGACATTTGTTCAAAATGTAGACAGCAGTACTGGCAGCTTCGACCCAAAGAGATAAAGGTAAGTTCCGGTCATACATCATGGCCCTGGCTGCTTCACAGATAGTTCTGTTCTTTCTTTCTGCAACCCCATTCTGCTGGGGGTTATACGGCACAGCCAGCTCCCTCTTAATCCCAGAAATCCGACAAAGTTCATCATATTTGAAGAAGTCAAATTCTTTACCATTGTCTGTTCTGAAAACTCGGATGTGTCTGTCTGTCTAATTTTCAACAAGATTCTTGAAATCTTGAAATCTGTTGAAAGATTCATCTTTAGTCTTTAAAAAATAAATCCAAGTTTTACAAGAACAATCATCAATAAATATGATATAGTAAATACAACCATTCATAGATGGAGCAGTCATGGGCCCACAAAGATCAGAATGCCATTAGATTTTCTATTGTTGTGAGGATAAGGTTTCTTTGTATTCTTACCGAGTGCACAACCTCTACAAACACTATCATGCTCAAAATAAAATATTGGCATACCTGTCACCATCTTTTGCAAACCTAGAAGTGTGTTGTAGTTGAGATGTCCAAGCCTCCTGTGCCAGAGCTCACAAGGATTTATCATCTCGTGAGCTAATGCTTGAACAATTTGACCTGAGATTTTCTAAAGGCCACTCTCACAAGTTCCAATAGTCATAGCAGTGCTCATATATCCATTTGAAGGCTATTGAGTATCCTTTGCTTTCTAACACTGCAACTGAGATTAGATTTTTCTTTAAACCAGGAACATAAAGAATTTTATCAATATGAAAGATATTACTTGATTGAAGTTGGAAAGAAGCAGATCCAAAGCCTTTTATGTCGTAAGTACCATCATCACCCAGTTCTACCTTTACATTGAAATTCTTGTCTCGATAGTTTGCAAGATTTTGTTTGAAGCCTGTCATGTGTTTGGAAGCCCCGCTGTCCATTAACCAAACCTCCTCAGACTTGGTTATAGTGCTAGAAAGAGCTGAGATGAGATAATATTCTTGATGTTGTTCTTGCTCTTTGGTGGTTGCCCTGGTTTGTCTTCTTTGAGGTTCCTCTTGAAGTTTAGACTCTTCAATGGCAACTGAGGCTTGGAACTTTCCTTTTCTTTTCTGTTGAGAGGGATGGTTCCTGCAATCTCTTGCATAATGTCCTAGCTTATTGCAGTTAAAACATTTTACTTTAAATAAATGAGGATTAAGATGAGATAACTTACCTTGGGGTTTCTTACCTTTGCCTTTATATTGAGGGAACTTCTTCCATTTCTTGGTTTTCGTTGAAAGGGCATGATCTCTTAGAATTGAATGATCGTTTCTATTTTTGAGTCTTCCTTCTTCTAAGCAGTCATGCCATAATCTGTCAAAGTTAGGTTGGGCTTCTCTTCCGTTGACAGATGCGAGAAAAACTCCCCATGACTCAGGGAGTCCATCAACTGTAGTTTGCACAAGGTCATCATCATCTACAACAACTCCTATTGCTATAAGTTGATCTCTGGTTTGAGCAATCTTGGAGAAGAAGGTAGTAATTGATTCATCTTTTCTCATTCTCAAAGTACGTAGTTGCTTCTTGAATATTTTCTTCCGAGTTGGTGCCTTCTTTTCATAGAGGTTTTCCATGCCAAAGCATCAAAACAATCTTTGGCAATCCTTAGATGACCAATGAAGGGCATCATGCTGTCCTTAACAGAATCAAAAATGATTATTTTAGTCTTGTCTTGTTTCTTTCTGTATGTTGCCCTAGTGATCAGTTCTTCTAGTTCACTCTCTTCAAGAATGTTAAGTATCCTGCATTTCCAAGCATTGAAGTTGGAGGCCCCTATAAGTCTGTCTTCAACTTTGACTGAAGAGGAGGCCATGCTGAGTTTTCTGGATCAATTTAGTAAATGAGATGTTGTTGATCTACAAAACAAACCCTAACAATATGGATCTACGCAGGCTCAAGTCTGCACTTCTTGAGCTCTTTTCACGCCCTAAGCTCTGTTACCATGTTAGAAATAGGGAAAGAAACAGAAAATATACTTAAAAAATTATGTTAGCTAGATCAGCAAAAACACAGTAAATCTAAACAGACCTGAACTTATAAAATATTTCTGAGTATGGAAAGCAGTTAGATCCGAACTATAAAAACATTTCTAAGTATGCAGAACAGTTAGATCTGAACTATAAAAACATTTCTGAGTATGCAAAACAATTAGATCTGAACTAAACAATATTTCTGAGTAATGCAAATCAAAGTAGATTTGAGTTTATCATTCAGCACATCAAACTACAGTAGATCTAAAACATTCAAACCTGAGTAATGCAAACAAAGTATTTATAGAACTAGAACATTCAACATTACAAATAGTAGATCTGAGTTTATGCAAATAGATAAAACTAAAACTGTAACTTACCTCTGAAGATTACCTCTGTGTAATGAAGAAAAGCTTGACACACATGTGAAAAGTTAAGCCTCTGAAGTTATGCTCAGATATAGTCTTGGACTCATAGATCAACCACTAAGGGTTAGATCTTTGTAGAAGAGAATATAGGATTGTTTGCCACCATAGAAAAACCTCAGAAAGTGTCAACAAAACCCCAAACAGATTTCTAGAAGTAAACCCTTGTGACAGCAAGAGAGAGACCAGTGTTACAAGAACCAAACCAGAACCGTTAAAACCGGCCAGTCCAACCGGTTATGAGCCTCCACTGGTCCGAACCGCTCCATCAAACCGCCCCTGACCGGTTCCGTACGGAACCGGTCGGTTCATTCAAGAAACCGGCCGATTCCGTACAAAACCGGTTTTTTTGCCTGAACCGACCGGTTCCGTTAAGATGACCCGTGGGTGGAAAAGTAGGGGGGATTTATATTTTTTTTTTAATTTAGGGCTGGGATTCACATTTTTTTTTAAATTTAGGGTTTTTTTTTTTAAACTTTGCAAATTTGTGTATAATGGTTTGGATTCACATGGATACACATGAATATGTATTTGTTTTTCAAAATTTGAATATTTTATGTATTTTTGGTGACCGGTTTTTTGATCCCGTTTTTTCCCAGTTCCGGTTCGGTTCAAGTTTTTTGAGTCGACCGGTTCAATGACCGGTCTGGTTCTGGTAACTTTGAGAGAGACAATCTGGAGTTTACAGATCCACTCAAAAAGGAGGACAGCTGCCTACTGAAAAGGGGCTAGCAGCTCAACAAGATAGTCGCAGCCCTCAAGGGTATCAGATCTGCACAGAGTAGGGGACGGGAGCCTCTAGAAGAGAGTCTGCTACTTAGAATAGGACCGACAGCTTGAAGACTAGTGAATGGAGGGTGGTCGGCAGCATCTAGCAGGGCAGAAACAGCTGAAGGGTGGATCGGTAGCAACAAAAATGAAGCACCCTTAGCTCAGCATCTAATCAAACCCTCAACGCAGCATAAAGATCTCTATCCAGCACAAGAAATGGAAGTTGCACTGTAACAGTCAAGGGAGGCCGCAACACTTAGGAGAAACTCAGAGCAATCCGCCACACTAGAATAGAAGAGAGTGAATGTCTAGAAAAGTGAGGGAAATGGTTTCTATTTATAGTTTTACGCTAGGGCTTAGGGTAATAAAAATATAATTAATATAATGACATATTAATTAATATAAATATTAATTTAATATGTCACATTTAAATATTAATTAATATTTCTATTTTAATCTTATTAAGCCCTAAAAACAAAAATACAAACCCCACTCAAACCCAAACTCAAAAACCAAAGGGTGAAAAACAATCAAGGGGTTAGGAGAGGCAGAGAGGTTTTCTTAGTGGCAACACATGTCCATATGATTCTCAAGGTGACCAATTAACTTTATCATCACTACGTAAGGGGTACATCCCACAATGTGGTCATGCTCATCTTCATAGTCTCTCTTAGGTCCTGTGGACCATCCTGGGAGAGAGGAAGAGGACCACACACCAACACATCTTGGTATTACACCAAGATCTACCTAATCAAAAACCAAGTTGCCCCAGAACACATCTGGGGTCTTACCCACCAAGGTACAAGACCAAGGATCAACCCATGCTTTAGGCATGGGTACCCTAGAACACATCCGGGGGCCCTAGACATATTTAGGAACTTATACTACTTGGTCTCAGACCAAGAACCCCAGTCATCTACTGGGGGCCCTCACAAAGGTCTTTTGCCATGGCTCTAACTGCTTGGTCCCAGACCAAGAACCCTAGGAGTGTACTGGGGGGCCTAGTCCACAACTAGGGTCTTATGCCATCCTCCAGGGAGAATGGCTTTTGCAGCTGCATTAAATTCAACGATAGGCCCTAGGGACTCCGACAGCGAGAGAGTGCCCAGTTCACCCCCTTCGCCCTCAGCCATCATATTCATGAGACCTTAACAACCTCATCATCAAACCTCTCTCTCACTCCAACTCTCTCTTGACAGACTTTTGAGTTGGGCATACTCACTTATATTTTGGATCACCGTACTTTGGGTTTCTTTCTTTATATTATTTTCAGCATTACCTAGTAGTTGTGTTTGCACTCCCACATTTTACTCATACTTGTTGTGGTTCTCAGTCCCATTGACCTACTTTTGTGGTCATTTGTTGGACATTAATAAAATTATCTTATCTTATCTTATCAGCTCACTATAATTGTCGTCTATGCTTCCTCATGTACCCATGAAAACAAGTTTGGAGATAATATTTTCAATTTCCATTCTAAATTTTTCTGCCTTTTCGCTGCTGACAATGACTACTTTTCAGATTGTTGTTTTATCATGATGTTGTCTTCTTGGTGTTCCTTCTAGACATTTAAGTTTTAAGAAAGTGGGTCATGATCTAACATCAACTGGCTGTGGCATCCCCAAGTCAAGAAGCTTTAAATCTTTGCAATGTTGCTGGCTGAAATCATGACATAGTCTACTACACTTATTTATTGTCCATGTGATAAGTGGCATTACTCTAGACTTTCTAGCACTCTGACATGTTGCAAACGATGAGGTCATGCACAGCTCAGATTTGGAGAATTTCTTCCCCAAAGTGGGTTATCTCCTTGTCAGAATCCATCAAGTCTCTCATCCATATACCCTCTTCCTCAATCAGCCATAAAGGATGCTCATTCTCTACAAAGCTTGCTAGCTGGAGATTTTTGTTCTACCTTTGAAGTCACCTACTAGCATGATGTCTCCCTTTTTTCTTAGTGCAGCGATATCATTGAGCAGGGATCAACGAGGATCGAGTCTTTTGTAAAACACTTGTTTCTGGGGGGAAAAGTAGCAGGCTGCAATGAATATATTATGGTCATTGTCCTGCAAATCCAACCACACGAACTGGCTGTTTTCATCCACTTTCTGTAAATTAATGCTAGGTTGTAAGCTTTCTTTTATAATGTTGCAGGAGGATTAATCAAATTATGTTTAATGAACATTCCAGGATTGACAATGCAACCAGGGATGTAGTGTGGGATCACGAGATGGAAAATGCTTCACAATGCTCTTCGTTCAATGGCATTTTTACTCAACCTCAAATGGTTTCAGTAGAAACCAAAGGAAGATGAAGAGATAATGGAAAATCAGAATACAATTGTCAACAAGTGTTACAGTCATGATGATCATACTTTCATACTAGCTCAAGTGGGGAAATATTTGAGATAATAGTACCACTTTGTAGATAAGAACTATGTAATATACCAGGACAAGACTTGGGCTTATAGACTTTTGGGAGCAGTATGAAGTTGGTACTCCCTTGCTTCGTCACTTGGCTAGTCATCTGCATTCACGGGTAAGTCTAAACCAATCTTGAAATTGTTAGTTTAAAGTTCAAAATTGTCTGTAGATTTCATTTTTCAAGTTTCTAGTACTAAATTTTAATTACATTGTGTCCATTTCACTTCTATTCCATTAGCATGCAAGCAAAACTGGAGTGAGTATGCATTCTTCCAATCTATGAAGCAGAATCGTCTAACCTCTAAAAAGGTTCAAGATTTGGTGTATGTTCATGTGTCTGCCTTTTGTCTCAACAACATGTAGACTACCTTGTTGGACCCACTAGAATATGGGATTATGGTTGTTCTCAACATGATGGGAGGATGAGTTGCCTTTGGAGGTGTTACAGGTGAATGCAAAAGACATGTTAGAAGACACCAGCCATAATAATATTGATCCTGATCATAGTGGCTCTAGCCCAACTTTCACTCCAAATGAGCCAATAGATGACATGGATGAATATTAGTCAATTTGTAGGATTGTAGATTTCAATTTGTGACCTGATTTATGAACTGAAGAGTGGATATTTATCATCGCTGTAAACTTTCTATTGTGAATATGATATTGAATCCCAGTTTCTCACAATTATTAGAATATGAACATGATATATCTTTATATTGTAGATTTTTAAGGAACTATGAAGGCTGCCCAACAGGTCTGTCTTGACCTCTTGTTGGGCTCTAAGTTTAGTTATCCAAATCTGTCCTTGTTGTTGTTTTAGGACAGCAAACAGGTCTGTTTAATTCTGCCAAGAAATTTGCCTTCAACTGATGGATATATGTTCTTTTAAGGTGCCCTTGCAAGTAGTTTTAGTAACTGAATATTAGCACATGCAAACCTCAAAATATATAGCACTCCTCAAGGATCTTAACAAGCTCCTACTGCTGATTTAAACACTAAGCATACATGAAATTTGAATACAAGTATTTTCGGTCAACATGACCCTGGATAAAACCCCCCTCGGGGAAACCCAATTTAGAATGAAAGTGTATATATGTGATGTCTCAAGCATGGAATACAACAAGCAAATAAATACAATGGAACCTCTACAAGTAGCAAGCTCCTCTCAAGCTTGGCTAGAAGGTTCCATGAAGAATGCGCCCAAGTGCGCCCTCTCTCCCTTGTTGCCAATCCCACTGAACTAGTGTGCCCTTGATCCTCCCTTGGCCAATGAAGAAACCCTTGCACACAAAGAAGCTCTTGTATGTTGCCTCAACACTGAACCACTCAGATCCACAATAGCTCAAGTACAACTAGTGTTTGTTAAGCTTGCACCCTCCTCCAAGAGTGCACCCTCCACCAAGCAAGAACTCACACCACAAAATAATGAGGCCCTAAGCCTCCTTGCGCCCTCCATGAATGAAGGCGCCCAAGCTTTCCTCACACAATGCTTCCATTCTCCTCTCAATGCTCCTCTCCAAACTCTCCAAGTGAACAAATGAGTGAATGAGCCTCCCTTTTCCCTATGCGCCCCTCTTGAACCATCCATAAGGAAACCTAGAGATCAATGGCCTAGATCACTCCTAGCCATCTCTAATCAATGGGTGAGATCTCCCCAAAAGAATCTCACTTAGAAACCCACTTTGGGTTAAGTTTCCCGAGTTCACTTTATGTCCCTTAATTCACCCACAAAGTGAATTAATTGTCACTTTTGCCTTAAGTGACAAATTCCACCTTTTTGACTTAGGATAAAGTCAATGTGGAATTAGACATAAAGTACAAGGTGCAAAGTTACAAATATTTCTCTCTTGTGGTTAGAGACCCACAACCACAAGGGGACCACTTCCCAAGGTACACCAAAACTCAACACTCCCTCTTACCGAGGAAAGTGTTTCTCACCAAGCCCATCTTGTCTCTGAAGTAGACATGCTTGCCCCTTGGCAAGGCCTTGGTGAGAATGTCTACCACCTGCTCATCAATCGGAATGTACTGAAGCTGAACTGCCCCACGCTCAACCCAATCTCTGATGAAGTGGTATCCGATCTCAATGTGCTTCGACCTGTCATGAAATACTGGATTCTCAGAGAGTTTGATACAACTCTGATTATCGCAATGAATGACCGTCGGAGGCAATTCCTAACCAAATAATCCAACCAGCAACTTACGAAGCCAAATGATCTCGCAACTGGCCTGAATTGTTGTCGTGTACTCTGCCTTGGTTGAACTCAAAGCAACTTGACTTATGTTTCCGGCTAAACCAGGAAACAAGTCCTGACCCCAACCCAAAATAGCACCCTGAGGTGCTCTTCCTATCAATGGCACATCCTACCCAGTCTGAGTTTGTGTATCCAACCAAACTCACTCCATCCCCTCTGACATAGTCCAAACCATAATCCATTGAACTGCAATGTACCTCAAAACATGTTTTGCCCCAATTCAGTGAACACTCCTCAACTCCACCAAGTACTAGCTAAGAGTGTTCACGGCAAAACAAATATTTGGTCTAGTGTTGACCAGATACATCAACAACCCGATCAACTGCATGTATCATGTAGCATCCACCAACTGGGAATCTGAAGCGTTAAGCTTCTTCCAGTTGGTGACCATGGGTGTAGACATAGGCCTGTAGTCCTCCATCTGAAATCTGCTCAAGGTGTCTGCAGCATACTTCCCTTGTCACGAGAAGATGTGACCCTCCTCTTGCCAAACCTCCATGCCCAAGAAATAGTGCATTAACCCGATGTCAGTCATCTCAAACTCTGATGCAAGTCTCGTCTTGCACTTAGCTATGAGATGCTCTGCTCCCATGATGAACAAGACATCCACATACAGAATGAGAATAAGTGTGTCCTCACCTCTAATGATGTAGTAGAGGTTAGGATTAGCATCGCTCTTCTCAAACCCCATCTGAAGCAAATAAGAGTCTATGCGCGAATACCAAGCTCTAGGAGCTTGCTTTAGACCATACAGTGCCTTTCTCAGAAGGCACACATGAGATTCTCTCTCCAACACCTCAAACCCCTGTGGTTGCTCAATGTACACCTCCTCATCAATAAAGCCATTGAGAAATGTGGTCTTTACATCCATCTGATGTATCCTCCAACCCATCTCTGTTGTTATGGCGATAATACTCTAAATGGAAGTGTATCTTGCAACTGGTGTGAATGTCTCATCATAGTCAACTCCCTCTACCTGAGAGAATCCTCTCGCCACAAATCGAGCCTTGTGTTTCTCTATGCGGCCATCTGCAGCATACTTGGTCTTATACAACCATCTGGAAGTCACAACTGACTTCCCCACTGGCCTCGGCACCACCTCCCATACATCATTGCGCATAATGAAGTCATACTCCTCCAGCATGGCCTCTCGCCAAACCTGCTGGTCAAATGCCTGCACAAATGTCGCAAGCTCTGAATCTGTGATGCTTGTCACCATCACCAAGTAGGACCCAAGCCTCTCTGGTGCTCTACTCTCTTTGAACAGTCTGTTGGGCTCTCCAACATTCTCGTTAGCTTCCTTCAGGGTCTCCTGAAACCATCTCGATTTCCTCTTCCCTAGAGTAACCAAAGGAGAAGTAATATCTCTGCACCCAAGAGTCTCCGCCTCAAATCTAATCCCAACACTCTGAGATCCTGAAGCCTCTGCAACTGTGAACCTGAAGTTGTGCAAGGTGACCCTTTCACCCTTGAAACTGGTGCACTCGACACCTGAGGTTGTGCTCCCTTTGAAACATCAATCTGAGTCTCCGAGACCTCCTCAATACTATCTCTTGACTCGAGAGACCTCCTGAAATCTCTACCCTCCTCGAATCTAACATCTCTGCCCACCACCACTCTCCGTTGTGATGGAATGTAGATTCGGTAGGCCTTCGAGACCTCTGAGTAACCAACTAAGATCCCCTGCTGGGTTGTGGGGTCTAGCTTTGTCCTCTTCTCTGAGGGGACATGAGAGTATGTCAAGCATCCAAAAATCTGAATATGCTCAACATCAGGCCTCCTACCAGTGAAGGCCTCCTCGAGAGTCTTCTTCCCCAATACCCTATGGGGACTCCTATTCTGCAGATAAACTGTAGCAGCACTCGCCTCAGCCCATAGGTATAAAGGATGTGATTGATAATGCAGCATCGATCTCGTTGCACCTGTAATGGCCCTGTTCTTCCTCACTGCAACCCCATTTTGTTGGGGGTTGTAAGGCACAGTCATCTACGTTTTGATCCCTACCTGGGTACAAAAGTCCACAAACTCTGTGGAGGCATACTCACCTCCATTGTCTAACCGCAAGACCTTGATCCTCTTTCCTCTCTGGTTCTCCACAAGAGCTTTGAACTCTTGGAACCTCTTGAAGACCTCACTCTTGGCCTTCAGGAAATAGATCCAAGTCTTCCTCGAGTTGTCATCTATGAACGTGAGATAATACTCACAACCACTCAAGGACACACAAGCAATAGGCCCACACACATCTGGTGTACTAAATCCAGTATCCCAACTAACTTGTCATCACTGCTGGGGAAAACAACCTTGGTAAACTTACCAAGGGCACACCCTTTGCACACATCCTAATGCTCTAAGTTGAACTATGGCACTCATGTCACAACCTCTCTCAGCCCTCCAAGAGCCCCATGATGTAGGTGAGCCATCCTCCGATGCCATAACTCACATAACTAACTGTTGTTGTCACTACTCATTGCCAAAGCATGCAGGCGATGAAAAATAAATCTGTATAGTTTACCATCCCTCACTCCAATCACTTACCCTGAGGTGAGACGAGACCCCTTAGGGTGTATGAGGACCTATGTCCCTCTAAAGGACACCTCAAGACCCCTATCCTAGAGGGTGGAAACTGATATCAGATTCTTCTTCAACCCAAGGACATACAACACATCCCTGAACGATATGGATGGCATAGTGTCCCTCTGAAATGTCACTTTGCCACGCCCAACAACTCTGACTATGGTGTCATCTCCAAGTGCAATAACCATATTGACCTCAGGATCTCTAAGATCAGTGAAGCGCTCTCTCACACCTGTCATGTGGCTCGAAGCTCCACTGTCTATATACCAGATGTTGGGTGTCGTCTAAACTGAAGTGCAACAAATAAGGAAGGCACACTCCCTCTCAAACTGTGTCGTAAACTCCTCCTCATCTATTGTAGTTGTTGTACCGCCCAGCCTCTTCTTCCTATTGGGACACTGTCCAGCATAGTGCCCCATCTTCTTACAAGCAAAGCACTTCACTTTGCTCATATCTCTCTTCTACCCACTGCCACTCTCCTGTGGCTTGACCCCCATCTTGGGACACTGTCTAGCACCCTAGCTGACCTTCTTCTTGCCCTTTGACCAAAGAGCAAGATCCTCATCACCCTCAGCAATATGTTGTTGTCCTGAAGATCCAAAGTTGCATCTCAACTCCTCCTGTACAAAGTAGTCCCAGAGTCTCTCCCAACTGGGCATGGCCTCCCTGGCCACAATGCCTCGCACAAATGAAGCCCAAGGTTTGGAGAAGCTATTTAAGGTTGTCCTCACCAAAACATTGGGATCCACAATCTCCCCAACTGTTGCCAACTCATCTCGAGTCTGTGTAAATTTCTCGAGGTATGATGTCACTGACTCTAACTTGAGCATCTGAATGCTCCCGAGCTTCTCCTGCAGAACCATCTTCCGATTCTGATTGGGACTCTGGTAGAGCTTGCACAATGAGTCCCACATCTCAAAGGCATAGTCCTTCCCAGTCAAATGGGGTATGACATGGTCTCTCACCGCATCACAGATAGTCCTCTTAGCCTTGGTGTTCCTCTTCCTGAACTCTACTACCAGCAAGGGAGCAGTGACAGGAGGAAGAACCACTAGAGCTTGAACTATATCCCATAGTTCAAGATCCTCCAAGACAAATACAATCCTGGTCTTCCAAGGTGACCAGTTGCTAGCTCCAGCTAGCCTATCCTCTACACTCATCGGAGTCACCAACATGGTTGTCCACTGAAACTCAAACTGATGGTAAACACTACAAAAGAGTACAACCTCACTCCTGTCAACCCAGGTGTGAAAAGAGGCTGTCCAAAACAGTCCAACAAACTGCCCACTGTATGCTCTACAAATCAACAAACTCTTAGCCACCTAGGCTCTGATACCATGTAGATTTTTGAGGAACTATGAAGGCTGCCCAACAGGGCTGTCTTATGACCTCTTGTTGGGCTCTAAGTTTAATTATCCAAATCTGCCCTTGCTGTTGTTTTAGGACAGCAAACAGGTCTGTTTAATTCTGCCAAGAAATATGCCTTCAACTGTTGGATATATGCTCTTTTAAGGTGCCCTTGCAAGTAGTTTTAGTAACTTAATGTTAGTACATGCAAACCTCAAAACATATAGCACTCCTCTAGGATATTAAAAAGCTCCTACTACTAATTTAAACACTAAGCATACATGAAATTTAAACACAAGTATTTTTGGTCAACATGACCCTGGATAAAACCCCTCGGGGAAAACCAGTTTAGAATGAAAGTGTATATATGTGATGTCTCAAGCATGGTATACAACAAGCAAATAAATACAATGGAACCTCTACAAGTAACAAGCTCCTCTCAAGCTTGGCTAGAAGGTTACATGAAGAATGCGCCCAAGTGTGCCCTCTCTCCCTTGTTGCCAATCCCATTGAACTAGTGCGCCCTTGATCCTCTGTGCCCTCTCTCCCTTGTTGTCAATCCCATTGAACTAGTGTGCCCTTGATCCTCCCTTGGCCAATGAAGAAACCCTTGCACACAAAGAAGCTCTTGTATGTTGCCTCAACACTGAACCACTTAGATCTGCAATAGCTCAAGTACAACTAGTGCCTGCTAAGCTTGCGCCCTCCACCAAGCAAGAACTCACACCACAAAATAATGAGGCCCTGAAACTCCTTGCACCCTCCATGAATGAAGACGCCCAAGCTTTCCTCACACAATGCTTCCATTCTCCTCTCAATGCTCCTCTCCAAACTCACCAAGTGAACAAATGAGTGAATGAGCCTCCCTTTGCCCTATGCACCCCTCTTGAACCATCCATAAGGAAACCTAGAGATCAATGGCCTAGATCACTCCTAGCCATCTCTAATTAATGGGTGAGATCTCCCCAAAAGAATCTCACTTAGAAACCCATTTTGGGTTAAGTTTCCTAAGTTCAGTTTATGTCCCTCAATTCACCCACAAAGTGAATTAATTGTCACTTTTGCCTTAAGTGACAAATTCCACCTCTTTTACTTAGGATAAAATCAATGTGGAAATTAGACATAAAGTACAAGATACAAAGGTACAAATATTTCCCTCTTGTGGTTAGAGACCCACAACCACAAGGGGACCACTTCCCAAGGTACACCAAAACTCAACATGTACTTGTATAAATTTGAATGATTTGTAGTTTTTCAATGTATGATGATAATTAAAATTTAATTATTCTAGGATATGTATCAAAAAAACCCTAAAACATTTATTGTTCCAACCTTTTCTTGTTTTATTTCTAATTTGCCTTTCATGGTAACATAGGTTGAATTGATACAAAAAAAAAAAAAATTACTTTTGAGATAGCAAAGCTCGTGGCTCATACAAGTATCCATGTTCTTGACATGGCTTGGGAGGTCCACACCAGAATTATCAAAACCAGCCGGTTCAGACTGTTGTGTTGGTGTTCCAGTCCAGTTTTGCCCTTAAACTGGTTTTCAGCCGATTTTTACTTCAGGGCTTACGCAAGCCATGGCGATTTCCCCAAAACAAAAAAATTTCACTTCCCCCCTAAACCCTAATCCTAGCCTATTTAAAGATGAAGACCCCTCAATTTGCCTCAAGATCTTCTCATTAAGCACTTGTGAGCATTTGGAGGTTTCGGAGCTGCAACAAAGAGAGTTGCTTTGGAGTGACATTGGCACCAATTTGGAGTTGTTTGTATGCTGATCTTGGTGAATATAGAATCTACATTATCGATCTACATAATATCAACAAGTTTCGAGGTCATTTCGAATTGGATGCTTGTGCCCATTCAGAGGTAGGTATATTTTTTCAAACCCTCATTGTCTCTCTTCAATTTGCTTTTTTGGGGGGCAAATAAGTAGGCTAGGGCCTTTTTAATTTTATTTGCAGATTTATTTCCATTGTTAGAGAGATATTTTCATGGATTGCAAGAATTTGAAATACTCTCCATGGAACCATTATCAAATGGTTGATTGGAAATTTTGTATGCAACCATTGTCAAAAGGAAAACAATGGAGGAATACATAGAGTGAAATGCCATATCTAAAAGTCTCGGATGATATAAAAGCCCAAATGCTAGCCTCTGTTGAATCTGCTCCAGCAGAAAAAGCCAAGACAAAAGAAATGAATGTTGAGAAAGGGAGAAGTAGAGAGATTCCCATGCATGAAAGTGGAAGTGGCACTGGAAACCCTAGTCATAAAGCCTCCTTCACTTTCCCTCTTAGGATCCCTTTAGATCTGTTCCTTCGTCTGTAGTTGATGTCATGACTCATATCCACTTTGAAGAGGAAGAAGATCAATGGCTTTTTTGCACCCTGCACCGCCCATTGTTCTCAGCCCACCATCGATAACCAATAGAAGAAGCAATACAAGAAGGTAGCTTTCAAATACATAAATAGATGATGGTATGATTCAATGTTTCCCAATACCCTTATTATCAGTCAATGTTAGATGCCATCACTGCATGTGGTTTGGGCTTCAAAGGCCCTGATTTTCACGAGCTGAGGGAGGTACTTTTGGAAAGTGAAGTCAAAAACATAAATGATGAATGGACAGCATTCAAAGATCCATGGAGCAAAACAGGATGTACCATTATGTCGAATGGATGGACTGATGGAAGGTCCTGCACCACGATTAAATTCCTCATTTCTTGCCCACAAGGAACCATATCCCTCAAATTTGTAGATGCATCCAGATTCCAGTCATGTGAAGGATACACAGTTATTATCTCAGCTTTTGGATCAAGTAATTATGGAGGTGGGATAGCAAATGTTGTACAAGTAACCATTGATAATGCCTCCAACTATAGTGTCCTTGGTAAGTTGGAGTAGAAATAACCAAACATTTTTGGACCCCATGCACTGCACATTGCCTAGACCTCACACTTGAAGATATAGGCAACATAGATTGGGTGAAGACAGCTGTAGAGCAAGCCAAAAACATAATCAAATACCTATATAAGCACACATGGGTTTTTGAAGCTTATGAGAAACATATAGGTGGCAGGGAACTTGTTAAGCCAAGCATCACTCAATTTGCAACAAATTTTGCATAAAAACAATTTGAGGAAGATGTTTTCTTGTGAAGAACGCAATTCATCAAACTAGAGCCACAAGCTGGATGGGCAAGACATATGTGAGAAAGCTTATGAGACGGTGAGACCTCTTTTTGGTCTAAAGCAAATGAGGTTGTTATAGTCATCAAGCCCCTTGTTAGAGCATTGTAGATGGGAATAAACACATCGTGGGATATATTTATGAGGCCAGGGATCAGGCCAACGATCAAATAAAGGCAACATATAATGTTAAAATACATAAGTATGTCCCTATTTGGAATATCATCGGTGAGAGATGGCACAAGCAACTCCATCAGCTTGTACATGGAGGTGGCTTTTACCTGAACTCAACATACCATTACGCTAGAGACTTTGAAGCAAATGAGGAGGTGAAAGATGGCTTGTATGAATGCATAGAGCACATTGTCCCTGATATGAATGACCAGGATAAATACGCAAAAAGCTAAAGAATTATAGGGAAAGCTTAGGTACCTTTGGTAAAACCTTGGTTGTTCGGAGCATAACCAAGAACCAACCTGCTGAGCAATTTCAAAATTGTTATACAATATTTCATTCTTCTACTCAAAGTTTCAAACTCATTTCTTGAATTTTCTAACTTTGTCTTTGACTCTTGTTGCAATTTGCAGCATATTGGTGGAAGATGTTTGGCAGCAAATGCTCTGAATTATAAAAGTTTGCAGTTCAAATCTCAAGCCAGACATGTAAGGCTTTTGGGTGTGAGCGCAACTTGAGTGTGTTTGAGCGCATCCACACAAAGAAAAGAAACCATTTGGAACACCAATTGGATGGACTTGGAGCCACTTACAACACGATATATTCCAAGAACTAGTGTTGCACATGGAGAATTCAATTGAAACACTCATGATATCAATGTAAAGGGCAATGAAGATCCCAATCTAGGGGATAATATTCTCGATATGTAATGATTTGTTTGTAGTTAAAGTATGTAGCATGATCATTTTGGGGCCATAAAAGCCATTTAGAGCTTCAATGTTTATCGCACCAAGAGAAGTGAGGTGCATTTTACAGCTCAGTATTGAAGAGATTGTAATATCAATTTCATCTCCATAACACTGACATCAGCATATGTCAACCCAATATAAAATATTATACAAAAGTAAAAATATTAATGTGGGCTAAATAATACTCATTCACAAATTTGTCTATACACAAACGTAGCACTATAAAAACTAAAACATATTAACTATTGGAAGAAGAGGAATCTGAGGCAATTCTGTTTGGCACCATTCCTAATTGTTTTTTTAACAATCCACTACATTTATAGAGTGAGAGAGAGCTCGAAAGTAGATCCATCTTAAATAGGGATCTTTTAAGCACCAAGAAATTTGCATCTCAATTGTTTTTGTTTTATCCCTCTCAGTGTTTAATAAATCCAGAGTTAAGATGCATCTACACTGGTGTATTTTCATTCAAAACTCCAATTATATGTATTGCAGATCCTATATCTCATATAGGAGCATATATTTAATATTTTCTGTTTAATGGTTTGGATTTACATTGATGTACATGAATATATTTTTTAATTAAAATTTGAATATTTTGTGTATTTTTTTTAAATTTGAATATTTTGTGTATTTTTTAGAGACCACTTTTGCAATCTGGTTTTCCAGTCTGGTTCGTGACTTTAAATAAAAAAATTGCAGTTAAAATTAGTTGCAGATGTGCTAGAAGTTGACCTAGAACACCAGGCAGAACGGGGGAATCTGCTATTGGGAAAAAAAACAAATAAGTTGGCAGGTGTTGCAAGCAAAAGCTTTTCCACCCAGTTTGCACGGTTTGGAAAAATAATAATAGAGTAGTTATAAGGTGTGTCTGCAAATGACACTCATAACTCACTATCATAGAATGCAAGGTAATGCCAGAAAATGTACTGAACACCATGTTCATACGATATTACATGTTGGTGATGATCATACAAATTGTTAGGAGACCTCTTATACGTATAAAGCGACAGGCTCTATGACTCTATTGGGAACGCAACGGTTCACTGACATACATTACACGTAACTCTCACCAAAGTAAATCGCACGTAATGCACATGTGTAGACTAATTAAATGTTCGTGTGCGCCAAGTACCTTAAACGGTAAACCTCACCAAAGTAAATCGCACATAATGCACACAATGCACATATGTAGACTAATGAAATGTTCGTGTGCGCCAAGTACCTTATGCCTCATAATTATTACATGAACCTCACTCTACATCATCACTCTTATTACATGTACATAACTCTAATACTCAAGTAATGACCATTTGAGACCTAACAGCAAGGCAATCAACAGAATTTCTTCGTCATTGCAACTTTTCACTTCTTCTAGTGGGGTACCTGGCGGTTCAATTTTGGGCTTAGAAAGAGGGCGGGGGATCAGATGGGAAATTAGAGATACCAAAGACGACCTGACTTTCCTGTCTATTCTCCCCATTTTCGTGTTACTCAATTGCAATTAACAGCATAACCGATGAATGGCATTCACGAAAATCAATAAAGAAACGCCTTGGGGTGTGGCAGCATAACTTATGAATGGCATTCATGAAAATCAATCAAGAAACGCCTTGGGGTGTGGCTACATAACACTGGCCATCAAAAAACAAGCTTCAACTAAAGGGTAGTTTCAGTTTTCAAAACAAATTAAACGACTGTTTACTAAATATCGACTAAGAGAAGACTGCATTCATAAAATTGTGGGTACCTCCATGAGCAAGTCTCCCTCCAAGCTTGGCATAAGAAGAGAGCCTGACGTCCAAATCACCTTCTAATTTACGGGCTTCCCTTCTCAATTCCTCCCATCCCGCATCCATGGCATCCATTGTTTCCCCCATTTTCTTTCTTTCCCCGCGCAGGCCCTTCGCTTCTCGTACTTAATGTCTATTTATCAGATCATAATGCATATCATTCATATCTTCAACAGAATGAAATCCCTGCAGCTCCGATCTCCGCAAATTAGGTTTCGAATATTTTTAAATGGCAGAGAGTGGATCTGCTTACCTTGTAAAATTGATTAATCTTATGGAGGATCCAGTAGTGCATTAGTCGTGGGCGCTTGAGAATCCATTACTGTCATTCAAACACTATAGAGAGGACTGTGAACAATTTTCCCAAGTCAGGGTCTGAAATACTATAATGCAGGTCACCGCGAAGAAGACCCCCACTGGGTTTTTTTTAATTTCTCCTAACCAATAGAGGTATAATTTTGGAGGCCAAATGACCTCTATTACAAGACAAGACAACACAGTCTTGAGCGCCACGTGGATAATTTTTCTCGATTACATTGACTTTTATTGAATAATCTACCATATCTCCTATAATTTAATAATAAATCTCATTAAGGTTTTTAAGGTTTGTGTAAGGATGTAATTTAAAACTAGAGATTGGCATATCCTATACAATCCTAACTTTCAAAAAAACATATGGGTCACCTAATAGCTGGTGAAATAATACATGTTGAAATGGCAAAGTTATTAGCTTAGACATTACTTGCAAGTTGGCCTTAAGGGTTATGTTAGGATATGTGACTAGCTATTGTTTTTGGTTTTTTTTTACAAAGTGGAATCTATAATCATATACTATACTAGTGCATTATAAGTTAAGTGTTCAATTTCTCTCGCCGCCACTATAACTCTCTCTAACTTCAATTCTATTTGGTATAAGAGGTAGATTGATGTACCTAGCAAGGGTCGAATCAGGATTTCCAACTGGTAACCATTTAGTCAAGATCAATTAGTCAATTGTTGTGCCCTCCACTAGTTTTTTTTGTTTGTTTATAGAAGGGTGTTTCATTGAGAAGGTGTTGGGCATGGATGGTTCTATACAAAGTTAGTATCTTGAGTTGTCTTGTTGCATTGTCTCACGAGACAATAAACAAAGCTAAGTGACAAGGTTGAGATAGAGTGTGGCAAGGACGTATGTCTGCATGGGATAGATGGGGCATGTGGTCATGGATGTGTGACAATTTTTATTGAAGAAGATAATGGGCCTAGAGTGGTTTATTCTCTTGGTTCTCGAGTTTTCCACTATAAATGTGTCTCATATTTGTGACCAATACATGTTGTGTTTGTGCTTCTATTGTGTTAGTGTTTTGATATGAACATGCCCTGGACTAATGCTCTAGAGTCAAAGAAATGGTTATGCTTAGTGATATGGATTATGTTGATGAGCTAAGTTGTGTTGGAGATTATAAGTGCTTTGTAGTAAATTTTTAAGATAGCATACAATTCTAGTTAATGTTAGCACTAAGTGTCCTTGACATTTAGTGTCTAACATTTTGGGGTTATTCCCTACAAACTCAATGGCTACTATTTGATCACTAAGTGAGTAAGCTTTGTTAGGTTGGAGTGTGTCTAAGTACAAGAGAGATGGGAAACCCCAAGTACAAGATGATAAACCAATGTGAGATAGGCAAAAAGCAATAAGTGAGAACTCAGTTGAGAACAAGGATTGAACTATCATTGAATGGGTTTTAAACTATTTAGAGGATAATGTCAATTGCATAGGAAAAAGACAAGCAAAAAGAATGACAAGGACAAGCAAATCAAATTTTGGTTCAAGACAAGTCTCCCATCTAATTGTTTTATCAAATATGGGATAGAACACCCAATACCAATTGAGTAGCAAATAAAGGTTAGATTGAGGTTAATGCAACAAAAGACACATCCAACAAAATGAGACAAGGTACAATAGGAAGACAGTGGACAACGAGTGTGAGATTTGGGAGGGACACAATTTCCCAACTAATATCTACTTCCAAGTGGGACAACATTTATGATAGGACTATCACCTGGATGGAAGGTGGGCAAGATGGCTCCATGGGGTGATGAGAAAGTTGATGGAGGAGTGGTCAAAAAATGTAGAAAGCAAGAAGACACCTTCGATGTCCTTGTCAAAAGGTGGAGGGAACATAAAATGGAAGGGTAAAGACAAAGAAAGTAAGACATCAAATCAAGGTAGTGCAGAACATAGAAATTCACTAACTGGGAACCAATGGAGACATCCTCCGGTGGTGAATATGAAAGAAAGAGTAAAGTTGGGGAACATGAACATAGAGACAATAAGAAGATAAAAAGGGACAAAGGGAAAAGGAGGATGCAAGAGAGCAAGAAAAGAAAAAGGAAAGAGGAAATAGGTGTAATAAAGAAATAAAAAGTTGGGGAACATGAACATAGAGACAATAGGAAGATAAAAAGGGACAAAGAGAAAAGGAGTATGCAAGAGAGCAAGAAAAGAAAAAGGAAAGAGGAAATAGGTGTAATAAAGAAATAAAAGGGTGGGAGAGAGAATGCAAAAAAAGAAAAAGATGAAGAAAAGGACAAAAACCAAGACAAAAGAGTATTGTAGAGGAGGAATTTCATGGAGAAATTGGCAAAGAAGTCCAAGGAGTCCCTAGAGGAATATGTGCATGAATGATCAATACATGTCCTTGGACTTGGACAATGAGCATAGTTGCATGCATAAGGATGATAGTTTGAATGGACACATACATATCCATTCTTGATAAACAAGGATAAACTAGACTGTGGATCCAACCCATAATCTCCACACATGATGGAAGCATGAATGGGGATGATCAGTTATTCACACTAGATGTGATATGGTAGTCGCTTGGAGAAAGAAACCTAGGTAATAAGTGGGTGTAGTTTAAAGGACATTTGCATGGAAATACTTTTGTCATGGTATAGAAAATTAGATTTAAAACACTCATTTGACAATTGGGTTGATGCCATTTTCATATTTAAGGAGACATGGGATTATTTTAATGTGGAGTGTGTTGCATCTATGTAGTTGAAGAATATAAAGTAAAAGAATGGTAAGGCAGTTGACGAGTATGATGTGTAGATAAAAGAATCGTTGAGCCAACTAAGTTATTGGGCTTTATCTCGGTGGGTTAACTCGATTGGATGAGTGCTTTGGTTACAATGCAAGAGGACTTGGGGTCAAGTCCTCAGCCAACTAAATTGTTGATATTGTTGGGCCTCACTCAATGTCCCCATCGGGTTAGGCCTAGTAAATAGGGTCGATAGTTTACCATGTTTACCATCCACAAAATGTGGGGAAGTACTCGAAGGGTTTCCCATGATTTCTTCCATAAAAAAAAAGGTTATTGGGCTCTATGAGAAGAGAAGGTTAATTGATTCATATTAAGGTTGAATCTGACTATTCGAGAAAATGTCTAGACCACAAGCCTACAGACATATAGAGAAGTGGTTAATGCAACCATTGAGATAGAAGGAGAGATAGTTATTATTGTGAAGGACAAGGAAGCTAAGAAGGATAAGGGATACAAAATTTGATAAAATGGAGCTTGTTGGAAAAGTTTGCAGAAGATAGTAGGCACTAACACCAACTCGAGGAAAAGCAAAAGCGTAGAAGAGATAATAATCCAAGGAAGAGGGATAAGATTTTATCTCAAATAAATTGAATAAGTAAAATATATACAAGCATAAAAAAGCTATATATTTTGCTTGGGTGAATTGCCCACTCAATCCAAAGAATAATAATAAGTTTGTACAGATAGGTGATTGATCGAGATAGAATGAGAAAAATGTCTTTATTGTTCGAAAAACATGGTATATTGTTGGAATCAATCATCGACAAATGACCTCCATGCTCTTTAATATCATGGACCAATCAAGTGTTAAGCCTTAGATCGAGCATCGTTAATATCGAGATGTTTGAATCGCCAAATCACTCATGTGTAATACATGATTGTGGTTGTCAAAATAAAAAAGTACAAAAGTGCACTTTAAATGTTAAGCCCTAATATTGGCTCACTACCCCTTAACTGGGGCATATTACATTAGTAATGTTATTTTATTTATGTCGGCTTTATTCCATTAGTTGTAATTATACCTCCTAGTCTTCTATATATACCAAGGAGACATTTTCATTTTGAATCATCTTGTACTTGAACATTTATGTGGGGTAAAAGGAGGTTGCCCTTTTGAAGAGGCTTATTATTTGAAATTATATCTTTTTCAAGGCATTGAGTACTTATTCTGAGGTTTTTCTATGCTATATTGATATTTGGTTCTTAACATATGGTATCAGAGCTCAAGGTTTTGGGGTTTCGCTACTACATCTCAGACACCTTGGAATTTTTGCTATAACTTTTTTTATACAACGTTTCAGAAGGAACGGCTTGGAGGATATTTAGTAGACGGACCAAGGTACATTGGGTTAAAATTGCAGCTCCTGAGGCCTTATACTTTTGGAGATGCAACCTGTGCAAGTTAGGGTTCTGGAATCATCCTGAACTGAGTCATTTCGGAATTTTCGCTATAAAATTTTTTTTGTAACGTTTCAGACCCTAAACTCTGGAGGATATTTACAAAAATTATTAAGGTATTTGTGGTAAAAATTTCAGCTTCTGGGTCATTGTACATTTTTAGATACACCCTGTGGAAGATAGGGTATCTAACTAGTCCTATTGACTAGTCTCAAGAAGGTGTTCCGGGTAAAACAATCATAAATCCTTCCTAGAGTATCCAAATCGAGTGAGACTGATTGCATTGGATAGTTGACAGTCTGTAGTATTTCTGGTATGAGTTTCAGAATTTTATATCAATTATTTTGTGCGGGGAACGCTATATAAGTTAGATCTCCTGGAAAGGCCAAACATCAGCAAGTTGTGGGGAAGTTACTATAAATTCCATTTGGCACATCCAATTTTGATCAAACCTATGGCATTGCAGAGAAGAAATATTAGAGAACTACAACAAAGAAAGTTTCATACCCAGAAGGGCCGAAACTTTGGATATACAGCAGAAGAAATATTGTCTAGCAGAACCACCTCAAAATCAAGGTTCAAAAGTGATACCTGGCCAACATGCCACCCAAAAAGGGAACTTCTACACCAAATAAGCCTCCAGAAAATCCTACATGGACTCATGATGAAGGTGAAGAAATGCGTAGGGACATAAATGATTTACAAAAGAAGTTAGTAACAAAAGATGAACTACAAGAGATGATGGATTCAACGGAAGTTAAGTTTGAGGCAATAAATACTAAGATGGATGGTTTAAAAGGGGAAATCATGGAAGGATTGAAAAACTTCCTAATAGAGAGGACACCTGAAAGTGAAAATGTATCCCATGAAATTCATGATGAGGACACAAGGAAGGTGAATCCATAATGGAGAAACTCCAACTTTAGGTTGAATACCAACCACGTTCCTAAGATCGATATGAGGAAGTTTGATGGCAATGACCCAATCACATGGATACTTTAAATGGAACAATTCTTTGATCTACATAATGTTCCACAAACACAAAAGGTACGAATTGCTTGTTTATATTTAGAACCCAATCAATTTGTATGGTATCGGTGGCTTTGTTCTCGCAAATCACTCGTCACTTGGACAATTTTCACGGAAGAAATGATAGCACACTATGAGGATACAAGGAGCAATACCTTCTTTAGCCAATTGATAAATCTCAAGCAAAAGGGTTCAGTTACAGAGCACATTGA
>ML776681.1:116348-149457 GCA_009831015.1 Picea engelmannii | reverse complement strand
AATGGGTACCTAACATGGCCTTATAGCCATGACTCATTCTTTATTACACCCTAGTAATGTTCAGGGGGGTGTTGGATATATTACACACTCACCTAGTAATCATTTTTGCTAGTCATTGTGAGGGTCTCATATTTTTGGGGGACTCCTAGTCATCGAGAGGGTCTCCTATTTTTAGGATATTTCATAAAAATTAGGGCGCTTCCTATAAAATAGGGTGCATTGTCACTTCACTTAGGACTTCAGTTCAACAACAGTTGATATCAGTTGACTAGTGGATGACCACTCATGCATCTATTTCCTATATTTTTGGGAATGAGGGCACACTTTCTGTGCATGAATGCATTATTCTTGGTCTCCACACTTGTCATTGAGTTAAATTATTTCCTCTTAAACAATTAACTATGACTAGCTATCAGTTAACTCTCATTACAATGAGTCAATGTCCATATCTCCTTTATATCACTCCTATGGCGCATGACACGTGTACTCCATGAGATTGGTGCATGCACTCCCTAAGATTGATGCATTTATTCTCTTGGAATACTTATATGCATGTATCATACTAATTATTTATGCAATATTAAGTTAATGAAATTCATTCTTTCCCTCAAGCTTGTCTCTCTTTCTCTTCTCTCTCTCATAAGATTTGTGTGGTTATTCTACTAGCTAGGTTCTCTGTGACAAGTTTGCACAAAACTTCAAAGTTAGTCAGGAAGACACAGTTCTAGATTGAGTATGGAAAACCAAGATTCAATCCTTAGGCTTCCCTCATTTCATGGGATGGGAAGGGACGATGTGGAACGACACTAGTTCATGTGTGAATCTATATGGTCTTTGAAAAGAGTCACAGACGAGGCATCCAAGATTGTGCAACTAGAGGCCACATTTAGAGACAAATCCCTGACATGGCACATGAAGTACAAGGCTGCTGCGTTGGTGGGACAAGAAATATTCTTGACAAAAATAAAGAGAGATCTACCTAGGAATTTTTTTAAGCCTAAGTCATAATCATAGATCAAGGAAATTCACAAAAGCTAGAGAAACCCTGTGGGATTACAACCAATGGTTAAATATTATGTTGGATAGACTAATGTTTCATATCCAAGATGTCTAGCATAGAGGATTGTCTAGTGTAGAGAATGGTTTATTGTTGGACTCCTACCACACCTTTGAGTCCCCCTCACCCAGTGGAAAGTGATGACCCAAGTAGAGATCGTGGAAAATGAAATGCACTTAGAATCTATATTGGGAGGTGGTGAGACATCGACATGGACGGTGCAGGTACAATCCCAACTCACGAACCTCACCATGTGATCCAAAAATAGAAGGAATTAATAAAAAAAATGACATTAACTTAATGCTCATGAATGATTAAAGAGTTCATCCATCATAAACCATGCTGCAAATAAGAGAATATAACAACAATAAGAAAGATAAATAGACAACAATAACTTGTTAACTGAGTTCACCAATGTGTGGCTACGTCTCTGGGCCCGCTTCCAAGTGGAGGACCTCTTTATTGATCTTTAAATGCTCAAGTTCTCTTTAAAATGGCCCTTGTTGTTACAAACAAGCTTCTAATCTGTTGTACAATACCTCCTTGTGCATATGCACACATGCCTCAACAATATCGTCTCAAAACGTGAATAAATTCCCCTCAAAACATGATAAATGGGCCATTAACTCAAACTCCTCTTTACATTCCCTGCATAAAAAGTACCCTCTCAAGCTCAATAGGCCTAGTTTATATAGTTTTTAGGCTCAGTTAGAGAATCTCAACTTCCCACAAAGATATGGCCTCTTTTTGGGATCAAATACCCCTCCAAATGGCCAAAAAATCTCCAAAAACACCCAATCTAGGCTAAAACTATAGTAAAATAAGCATTCTATTACAAAAATTAAAATTAGCCCCTCTGGCCTCGACGCGCACACATTTTAGAGGGCCATATAAACTCATGTAGCCAAGCGCCAACCCCCAAGGGGATACGCGTTGGCCCCTCCTATGCTAACACTTGGTCGCATGGACAATTTATGGAACCAATCCCGAACAGTGCGCCTGGCCGCTGATCACCACCCCCCGAGTCATATGGTGGAAAGTGGTGTGTTGGACCTTGGC
Organism: Picea engelmannii; assembly: GCA_009831015.1. Classification (NCBI taxonomy): domain Eukaryota; kingdom Viridiplantae; phylum Streptophyta; class Pinopsida; order Pinales; family Pinaceae; genus Picea; species Picea engelmannii. The sequence continues at coordinate 147,341 of ML776681.1, read as the reverse complement.
CCCCACACCCATCAATATGAATCATATGGTGGTATGGAGTGTAGCACTGAGTATATCTTTGGGTTGTATGGAGTAATGTGATCGCGGACTGGGGCTAGGCCCCAACCCCCTTTCGCCTCCGCCCATACCTTATTGACACTTTAAATATTATAATGTGGGCTTGTTACAAGAAGTCACTTGGTGGTGGGTTGGTACCCAACCTACCCAAAGCGTTCACCTTGCCATAGGTCTCAAGGTCGATTCCTCTAGCGTCCAACATTCCTTTTACATATGTAAATGCATGATGGGGTGCCATGTGGCAGCCCATGTCTGGGCCACATGGCACCATTTAACTTGCCCTCAATTGTGCCACTTGTCAAAAACTGATTGAACCATGTTTTCCACCTGCTTAGTCATCATGTTGTTTCTCTTCCATGTGTCACGATGCCACGTCAACATGATGATGTCATCATGCTGACGTCAGCATTGACTTTTTTCCTGTTGACTGTTTGCATGTTTAGGAAATCGATCAGAGTGAAATAACTCTCGCATATGGTGTCCATTTGGGGAAATAAATATATGGACGTAATCAACACGATGACCTAGACACAATAGAATTGGTTTCATATGATTCCGATAACTTTCATTTTTTAGCATTTTCTAGACTTGAGGATCCTCTTGGATCATTCCTCCCCACTTGGAAGCTTTTGGACCACCAAAAGTCTGGTATCATTTGGTAAATAAGTGAGGATACCGTGCCCTTACTTTTTCGGTCTCCATCCGCATGGAATTACTTGGATTTTTCCCTTTGAATCCCACTCGAAGATACTCCACATCGCCCCTGTGAGAAGTACAAACTCTTTTGTCCAAAATGGTGTCTTCCTGCAACTCATTCATATACTCAGAAGAAAAATCTTCTATGGTATGAATCTGAACATTTTCTCCTTGATCCTCGATCATAGGAGGCTCATACAATCTCAATTTTTCCACATTCACAACTGAATAAATTTGCATATATGGAGGCAATTCTAACCAGAAAGCATTAGTACCAATCTTGTCTAAAATTTTGAAAGGACCATAACGAATTGGTTTTAGATTTTTACCTTCTCCTTGCATCCTTTCCTTGTTGATGTATAACCAGAATTTATCTCCGGCTTTGAATTGATGATCAAATCGATGCATATCATGCCTCACCTTGTGCTTGGCTTGGATTTTCTCCAACTATTCTTGTACCGCCTGATGAATCAACTTGATCTGTTCAATGAACTTTGTAGCCTTTCCCACATCACTGTGTCCTTCTACTGCAATGTATTTCCCAAAGAAAAAATCCAAAGGATATTTTGGCAAGTACCCCAAACATGCTTCAAATGGAGATCTCTGAGTAGAAGAATGCTTGGCTCGATTATACTCATGCTGCACATAACACAAATGTTCATCCCAAAGCTTAGGATGTTTGTTGCAATATGCCCAAAGTAGATGCACTATTGTTATGTTCACCACCTCTGTCTGCCCGTCCATCTATGGATGAAATGTTGTGCTCTTCTTTAGCCTAGTATCCATAAGTTCCCACAAGCTTGACCAAAATTTCCCCATGAACCTAGAGTCTTGATCAGATACAATAGAAGTAGGTAACCCAAAATGAACCCATACATTCTCAAAGAACATTTGAGATGTTTGTTCAGATGTGACTTGATTTTTACAAGGAATTGTAACACACATCCTGTTGAACCTATCCACAACTACATACAAGTAATCATGACCTTTTCTAGACATAGGCAATCCCCCCACAAAATCCATAGATACACTTTCCCATGGTCTAGAAGGAATAGGAAGTGGAGTGTACAATCCTAGCTTTTTGTTACTTGGTTTGCTTATTGCACACATAATACATCCTTTTACATACTTAGACACATTTTCATGCATTCGAGGCCAATAACAAAATCTTTGTAACTGAGCAACTGTTTTGTCTACACCAAAATGTCCTTCTATAAGAGAAGTATGTGCCTCCCTGATTACATGGATTCTTTCACTTCCTGGAATACATAATTTTCCCAAATGATACAAAATTTTGTCTTTAATATGATAATTCAATTCTTTTGCTCTTTTACCATGACTTAAAGTTGCATAAACTTCCTTAAAATCTTCGTCCTCAACATATTGTTCAATGTAACTTTCATGAGTAATTGAATTGTGCTCAAGGATTGTAGAAATTGTACTAGGAGGTCTTGATAACATATCAACAACTTTATTATGAATGCCCTTTTTATATTTGATGACCAAATGAAATTGCTGCAAAAACTCTATCCATCTAAAATTCCTTGATTGTTGTAGCTTAGTTTGTGATTGTAAATACTGTAATGGTTGATGATCAATATGTATTATTGTTTCTTTTCCCATTAAGTAATGTTTCCACTTTTTAACTCTTTGTACTAAATCATACAATTCTTTATCATAGGTTGGATAGTTAATTACTGTTGTAGTGAAGGTCTCAGAATGATAGCATATGGGCTTTCTATGCTGCATCAACACTTCCCCCATGGCATAGTCACTTGCATCGGTTTCAATTTCAAAATACTGTTGGAGATCTGGCAATTCCAGGACAAGATCTGTACTAATCTTTACTTTCAAAGTATCAAAAGCCTTTTGTTGTCTTCCTCCCCATTGGAATCCCCTTTTCACACTTGTCAATGCATGTAAAGGTGTTGCAATTAGAGAGAAGTTTGCAATAAACTTCCTCCATTATTGTGTTTCCCCCATGAATCTTATTGCTTCAATTAAATTTGTAGGCTTTGGCCAATTTACAATGACCTCAACTTTAGAGGGATCAATCTTAAACTCTCCACCCCCTACAATGTAACCCAAATATACACGAGATGTTTTTCCAAATTCACATTTTGACAACTTTACAAAAAGTTTATTTCTACGCAACACTGAAAGTATCTGCCTAACATGATGGACATGCTCTTCCCTGGTCCTACTGAAAATAAAAATATCATCTAAGTAGACTATTACAAACTCATCAATGAATGGATTGAATACACCGTTCATTACCCGCATAAAATGAGCATGTGCATTAGTAAGCCCAAATGGCATCACTAACCATTCAAATAATCCCTATTTTGTTTTAAAAGAAGTTTTCCATATATCCTGTTCAACAACTCTGATTTGATGGTAACCACTTCTTAAGTCTAACTTAGTAAAATAAACCACATGTTTCAATTGATCTAATAAATCATCAATGCAAGGCAAAGGGTAACAATTTTTTACCGTGATCTTGTTCAAGGCTCGGAAGTCCACGCACATGCGCCATGTGCCATCTTTCTTTGGTACCCGAATGATAGGTGACCCACATGGATAAGCACATGGTATGATAACCCCTTGTTCAACCAACTCTTGTACCTGTTTCTTATCTCTACATTTTCCAAAACTGATAACCTATACATTCCAATGTCAGGAACAAGAACATCCTGTTGCAACTTTATCTCATGTTCAACTTGTCTCTTTGGAGGTAATCCTTTCGGGACTTGAAATATATCATCATAGTCAGAAATAATTCTAACTAAGTCATCTTTCAACTTTGTATCATAATCTTTGAAAGTATCAATTCAGACAATGTCTTTAGCTTTTACAACCATTAGTAAATATCTCTTACTGACATTTACACTTCTCTTCATTTGCTCTGAGTTTATTAGTGATAGATTCAATTTCTTTTGATGAGCCCTTACAACAAATTCTTTTATATCTTTAGTTAATTGATACTTATTGTCTTCACGATAGAATATTTCCTTTCTATCATAAAGATATGGAATCCCAAGTACAATACCACATATATCTAGTGGAAACACATCCAACTCAACCTCATCTATAAACTGTGAATTGATAACAAACTTTAAGACACATTGTCTATTCACTTGCAACTGATTATCATTATGAATCCACCCTAAAGGATATGGTTTCTTACGAGGTTTAGTGATTAATCCAAACTTTTTAACAATTGTCTCTGATATCAAATTTACTTGTGAGCCACCGTCAAATAGAGTATCAATTTTTGTATGTTTGGAAATTACTCTTATGTGAAAAAGTTATGTTCGTTTGATCATCAACTTCATTATCAAATTTTAAAGACTGAACTGAAGAACTTGTACTAAATTCAAAATTTTTACCTTTGATTCCCATGACTTTGACCTTGGTCTCATCTCCTGAATCGGACCCCAAATCTGTTTGTGTTGTTGTAATCGTCTTTGGCTTCCCTTTATTTCTGAACTTTGTCGGTTTCAATTATGGGTGAAGGATCCAACAATGATCCTCACTATGGCCTTCTTTCTTACAATGAGTGCATGTAGGTTTTTCCTTCTTCACTGTATTAGTTTTTTCCCCTTTGAACGTCTCTTTACCCTTTCCTTTGAATTTTCCTTCAGTAGGTTTAAATGGTTTTACAAAAACAACATTTATATTCTTGCCTCTAGATTCAAGATGAGTCGCTTGCACACACACCTCATCTAAACTAGTTGGATTAAACATAAGAATGGTATGCCATAAATAACTATGAAAACCACCTATATACTTAAGCAATGTCTCTTGAGTATCCAATGGTATTCCCAACAATAAATCTCTTTTTAAAAACTCATGTGTATAACTTTGAACAATTTGTCCTTTTAACTGTCTAAAGTTCGACCATGACATAATAACTTGTTGCATATAAGTTAGAGGATAAAATTGCTTTCGTAATGCAGATGTAAAATCAAGCCATGAAGAGAGATTCTTACCGAACTTTTTAAGATCCTGTTTTGTCCTGCTTTCCCACCACACAAGGGTGGTTCCTCCCATCTTGAGACTAGCAAGATGGATCATAGTTTCCTCATCTATGATTTTCTGTATCCTGCAATACACTTCAATTTGTCTTATCCAATTATCTAACTTTTCCGCATTTATTTCTCCATGATACAAAGGCAACTCAAACTTAACATCAAGCTTTAACAAATGCATGTTAGACTTATGATTATGTGTTTGTTTTTGTATGGTATATGTTGTAGAATGAGAACTAGCATTTGAAGTAGAACTTGAAGAATAAGGAGAAGATGGTGAAGGAGGAGGATTTGAAGATTCTCCTTTCCCTTCACTTTTTCCTTTCATGAAAATTTCTCCTAGAACATGTTTCTTTCTCTCCAAGAAATCATCATATAACACTTTGACCATTTCTGACATGGAGAAAAATGCTTCTTCGAACTTCTTTGTTTGTGGAGAAGTTTCTTGTTCTGAATCCATTCTTTTGTTCCTCAAAACTCATTCTATCTCAAAAATGAATTGATCCAATGATCCTTCTCCTCTCCGAGATTTGGATCTTCTGAGCATCCAATCCTGCACTTGTTAAACCTTCCAAAACAACCAAAAGCTCTGATACCAAAATACTTGATCCAAAAATGGAAGGAATTAATAACAAATTGACATTAACTTGATGCTCATGAATGATTAAAGAGTTCAACCATCATAAATCATGCTGCAAATAAGAGAATATAACAACAATAAGAAAGAGAAATAGACAACAAGAACTTGTTAATGAAGTTCACCAATGTGTGGCTACGTCTTTGGGCCCACTTCCAAGTGGAGTACCTATTTATTCATATTTAAATGCTCAAGTTCTCTTTACAATGGATCTTGCTGTTAAAAACAATATTATGATCTGCTGTATAAGACCTCCTTGCACATATGCACACATGCCTCAACAATCTCCTCTCAAAACATGACTAAATGCCTCTCAAAACATGAGAAATGGGCCATTAACTCAAACTCTTCTTTACATTCCCTGCATAAAAAGTACCCTCTCAAGATCAATAAGCCCGATTTATATAGTTTTTAGGCTCATTTAGAGAATCTCAACTTCCCACAAATATCTGGCCTCTTTTTGGGATCAAATCCCCCTCCAAATGGCCAAAAAATCTCCAAAAACACCCAATCTGGGCCAAAACTATAGTAAAATAGGCACTCTGTTACAAAAATTAAAATTATCCCCTTTGGTCTGGGCGCGCACACCTTTTATAGGGTCATATGAATTCATGTGGCCAAGAACCATCCCCTAAGGGGTTGTGCGTTGGCCCCTCCTCTACTAACACCAAGTCGCATGTACAATGGATGGAACCATGCCTGAACAATGCACATGGCTGCTGGTCACTGCCCCCAAGTCATATGGTGGAAAGTGGTGTGTTGGACTGTGGCCCCTGCACCTGCCGAGCTAAGTCATATGGTGGTATGGAGTGTAGTGCCAGGTATAGCTTTGGGTTGTATGGAGTAATGTGATCGCGAACTCGGGCTAGGCCCCAACCCCCTTCCGCCTTCACCCATACCTTATTGACACTTTAAATATTATAATGCGGTCTTGTTACAATAAGTCACATGGTGGTGGGTTGGTACTTGACCTTCCCAAAGTTCTCCCCATGCCAGAGGTCTTGAGGTCTATTCCTATAGCGTCCAACATTCCTTTTACATCTGTCAATGAATGATGGGACGCCCATGTCTGGGCCACATGGCACTGTTTAACTTGCCCTCAATTGTGCCACTTGTCAAAACCTGATTGAACCACATCTTCCACCTACCCAGTAAACATGTTGTTGCTCTGCCATGTGTCATGATGCCACATCATCATGACATCATGCTGACACCAGTGTTGACTTTTTGCCTATTGACTGTTTTCCTGTTTGGGAAATCGATCAGAGTGCGATAGCTCTCTCATACTGTGTCCATTTGAGGAAGTAAATATATGGTCGGAATCAGTGTGACGAGCCAGAAACAATGGAATTGGGATCATCTGATTCTGAGAACTTTCATTTTTGAGCATTTTCTAGACCTGAGGATCCTTCTGGATCACCATGCAACTACAAGATATGGAAAATGATGAGGTGATGCATGATAATATTTGGTGTACTATGTGTGCTACTAAAGGTCACCATAGGAATGAGTGTCCTACACTAGGAAATTACACAATGATGGGGCGTTGAATCCATTTCCAACAAGACCACAAACTAAGTGGTGTGAGATCTGTAGAAAATGGGGTCATACCCCTACCTGTTATCCAACATTGTAGAAGTATAAAGAAACCACACACTCCATTTTTTGAATTTTGTAAATCCATGAGGCATGATGTGAACAACTACAGGTCACTGCAATTAATGCAAGAGCACACTACAAATGATTTTTGGGTCCAAGAAGAGAAAAAGGGTGGAGATTGTGGAGGCTTTGATAAAGGAGGTTACCAAGGAGATGAGGAAGGAGGATATGGAAGAGGAAGAGGAAGAGGATATGGGAGCGGTGGAGGAATAACACCTACATGTTTTAATTATGGTGAGATAGGCCACTTGTCACGATTCTTAACCAAACCACATGCACTCTATGAATATTTCCAAAGTGTGGATGATTTAATGGAGGATTTCCCAGAGATATTGTCCAAGTAGGAAGAAAAGAAGGGACACTGCAATATGGTGACATCTGAGTCACGTGAGGGTCAGAAGTCAAAAGAATAAGTGGATGTATTGGTGGGTATTAGTGGTAACTTAAGGAGGCATTTGTATAGAAGTCGACTCAGAACGAGGAGAAAGTTCAAGTTAGAATTTACAAGGAAAGATCAGAGACACAATGACAACACCTCCTAAGTTTGACACCATACAACAAAAAATATTCTTGCATGATGCATAGAGGGTTGTGGAAAAGGACAGTACACACAAAGAATTGAAACCCATAATGCAGAGGGCTTTGGAAGAAGCTCATGCATGCAAAGAATTACAACGCATAGCACAGAGGGCCTTGGAAGAGGCCCACGTGTGCAAATAAGTACAACATGCAACACAAAAGGCACTAGAATAAGAATGCATGCTCGAAGAGTTGTGATGCATGATGCAAGAAGAAACACAATGCAACACTTACACCAAGGACAAATAAAAAAACAAGTAAGTGGCTTCTTACATTATTGTCTTAATATATTGGTTGACCTTATAACTATAAATAAATTGACCCATATGTTAACAAGATGTATGGAAGAAAGGGAGACTGCTATGACTATTTCCACTTGGTTACTAGAATGGGATGTGCACCATGTGAGTAGGAGGAAGCACATGGGGAGAGAATTCAAGATGACCGTTGAGCTAGGAAGCTAAAAGATGGATAGTGTCATGTTGGACTTGGGATTTGATGTGAACATCTTGCTGAAGAAATATGAGGATTTTATGGGTAAAACAAACTTGGTGTGGTCCCCTATTCAACTCGGGCTTGCCAAACAATACATAATTTATCCTATTGGTAGGCTACAACAAGTGGAAGTGAATAGGGGTGAATACCAAAGCACAATTTGAGGTGATTGAGATTATCGATGACTTAGAGCCCTATTCAACTCTACCTTGCACTGAATTGGCATTCGATAATACCGTTGCACCAAACCTAAAGCGATGACATACACCTTACGCTTTATTGTGCCACTGGATCCAAATGAGGGTTACAAGTATAATGAGCTCGTGAATGAGGATGAAAAAAGTTCCATTATAGATATCATATACAACATTACATGATGCAATGAAGACTATGTGAATGTGATAGTTGATGGTGAACTAAGAAGAAGAAGTGTTTGCTCCTATGACACAAATTCAAAGGATGCTAGGAAGATATGTCAAAATAAGTTGTATGAGGTATCAACCTAAATATGCACACGAATCACCAAAGCAATGTTCTTGATCAGATCATAGTTTTGTGACCTACCAAGGTTTGACATGATAGGCCTGGTAGACACATTCCTAGCACAAATAGAAGACTTGGTGCTTGAGAGACAAATAATTCAGGCCATATCTAGAGGAATGGGCACATGTGGTAGAGTAAATCAAAGTAAGGTTCCAATCCTCAACCAAATTTGAATTGAAGAGCTGGTACAAGGGTACTGAAGATCCCTAGGAACATATTTGTTTCTATGAGAGTCACTAGATAGCCAAGGATATTACTAGCACACAATGGGTTCATAGGATACCCAAAAAAACTGCACAAAAATTTTCCTACATGCACCATATGTCATTGGAAAACTCCAAACCATTGGATAAGATGCACACGTAGAAGTTGGAATCATTCCAAGGTTGGTACAATAATTCGGTTGGAATGATACAATAAACAAAACCTAATGAAAATCCATGGCTGGGGACGATGAATATAATTTGACTTAAAAAGCATCATGGCCCACTAGGGTTGTATTCATTGTGTGAACATACCTTGTGTGGGACAGGAGTGCACAATAAATAAGAATTACGCCTGAGTAGAATAAGACTTAGGTAGATTATGCATAAACAACATAATAATTAGGAATATTAGACAAGTTTGGACATTCACGCAGGATGAGTTAGGTCATTTTTACACATCAAAATTTCACATTTTTGTTTCGCACCCTAACTGTCACAAGTGTCGCAAAGTGACATATGCACCTCAGTAAGTGTTGCATTCGTTGTTGCAAGTGTTGCATGCACCTTACCAAGTGTCACATTCACTTTGTGAGGTGTCTCCACCCATTGAAACCATTAAAATAGTTGTTCATGACCCCTAAGTCATATGGGAGGAGGAAAACCATCATTTCTAGATCAAAACACACTTTTTATTTGATCCATATTTTAGCATTTATGAAGGCTGGTGCCCCACCTGTCCATACTGAGGGTGCACACATGGCACTCCCTCTACGATTATAGGGGAGCACCATTACTAGGGTAGCAACACGTCTCTCACTAAGGGGGAGCACCATTCTTGTTGATAAGAGAGGGGGATCCCCTCCACCTTTAACTATGGGATAACTCTTTAATATGGGGTTAGTTGTGTTCAAACCTCATGAGAGGGATTAAATTTAAAATATGATCCAAGCCTTAAGTAGCCATATCCTCAACCATACCCCTCATTTTCTCATGGTTTTTGTGCCTCTCAAGCGTATATATTGAGGGCTTTCCAAGGTGAAAGGAGGAAGCTTTCAAATATCAAACTTATGATCTTGGTAGAGTCGTGCAAAGGCTAGATGAGGGGAGCTTGGGGAGGCTATTGCAACTACATCAATCATGGTCTGTAAGTACTCTCTTTGAGTTCTCATTTTAATATACTTGGCCTATTTCCTTCAAGCTTGTTTATTCTTTCATGTTATTGTCTATTGTTCCTTCGATCTTTGTAGATGAATTTGATTTACCTAATACACTAGAGTAGGAGATCTTTGTTTCTATTTGCTACCTATTGTAGGTTATAGGTATCAAGTTGTGCCGGGGAGTTTGGAGATCAAGATCGAGTTGGAAGCAACGAGGACAAAATTTGAAACAAGGTGCATCCGACCCTTTCTCCCTCTCTCTTTCTGATTGGTTAAAATGAATTCAAAGGGATGTTACTGTCCATTTGTAGTTTTTTTTCTTGGTATTAAGGCTCTATAATCCAAGGGAGATTTCACCTGTTCACAGGGGAAATATTTCATAATAGAAATTGGTGACTCCGTTGGGGAAGGAATTTGACTAGTCTTTCCTTGGATTGTCTAAATCATTTTCCTATCCTTAGATCTTGTTTGCTTCTTGATTCTGATCTATTTCCCCTTATCTCTTCTTCATTTAAGATACCACATAGTCATTTATTGTGTTTTCTAATTTTTTCTTCTTTTTGAGAAATTTTATAAACTTTTCATAAGGGTGGCACTCCCCTATAGTTCAAACTAGGGCGCCATTTACCTAACGGGTGCCCCCCATAGGGTGCCATTAGCTGACTAGTGCCTGTTGGGTATGTGTTATATTCTTTGCATGTGTGTGTGTGGGCATGTTAGATTCGACAACTGTGTTTGACGATCCCAACTTCCTCTAGCTTTTGTGTCGTGTGCGTCATGCGCTTTCCTAGGGTGGTCCCAGGGGGGGCCAGGTATGCCCCCCCTGGTTACACGTAGTGTTCAGGGGAACACCCTGAATTTGTTTTTGGGCGGTTTTTCTATTTTAACGGATTTTGATATTTTTAGAGGTTTTCTAAATTAATCCCGGATTAAGGGATTATGGTTTTGGTAGCTACGAAATACCTAAAACATTGTATATATTGTATGGTGAATGGTGAAATTAATACAATGAAGAGTTGAAAGGTGTGGCACCAAGGAAGGTTGGTTTTCTCCCAGTTAAGGGATTCCAGCGTAAATCTTTGTGTACTATGTGTATGAACCATTGATTAATTTTTGTTTTTCTTAAGAATCTGTATGCATTGCTTTACTTCACAGGTTTAAAACTTACATGTGGTATCAGATCTTGTTTTTGGATTCAGAGGGATGCCTTTGTTGCTGAGGGTTTGGCTTGGTCTTGATAGATCAAGTTTATCTTGGGTTTGTGATAAACCTGGGTTTAGTGGGAGATTTTGCAGTGGTGATTCGAGTGTAGAAAGAGGAATGGTGAGATCTTCTCGAATCGATATAGAGAAGTTCAACGGTAAAAAAATTGAGCTATGGAAGCTCAATATGGAGGATCTTCTTGTAGACAAAGAACAATGGATCACTGTGGATCCTGGTACACAACCTACTGGTACGCAACCTACTGACACACAAATGACTAGTACACAACCTACTAGTACACAAACTACTAGTACACCACCTACTGATATGTCGAAGGAAGACTGGGAGAAGTTGGACACAAGAGCAAGGAGTACTATTTGACTCTACCTGGAAGATTCGATTTTGTTGAATGTCTTGGGAGAATCTACACCCAAGGAACTATGGGATAAGTTAGGGAATTTGTATCAATCAAAGTCCCTGGTAAACAAGTTGTTTCTTCGAAAGAAGTTGTATCATATTAGGATGGAAGATGGAGATTCTGTGACAGAACATCTAAATGCCTTTAATACTCTGGTAATTCAACTTGTCTCTATTAATATTACGATTGCAGAAGAAGATAAGTGTATTACATTGTTATGTTCTTTGCTAGACTCTTGGGATTATCTGGTTGTAGAAATTGGTAGTACCACTCAATATAAATTGAAGTATGAGGATGTAGTTGCATCTTTGTTGTTTGAAGAGTTGAGGCAGAAAAGCATGGATGGTCATAGCACATATGATTTATTTGTAAGAGGTCGTACCCAAGACATGAACCCTGGTAAGTCTCTGGCGGGGGGGGGGGGATCTAAATCCATAGGTAGCTCTAAGTCTTCAGGAAAATCTTTGAGGAAATGTTGGAAGTGTCGTAAAACATGAAACTATAAGAAAGCTTGCAAGTCTAAGAAGGTTAATAAACCAAAGGGATCTGATAATACCTCTTCCATAGAGGCGAAAAACTCCACTGAAGAAGGAGGTGATGTTTACCTGGAATCTATAGGTACACATGCAGACCGTGATGTATGGTTGATCGACTCAAGTGTGTCATACCATATGACTCCTCACAGGGAGTGGTTCTGTGAATATGAAAAATACAATGGTGGTGATGTATTCCTAGGAGATGACTCAACAACCAAAATCATGGGACGTGGAAGGGTTAAGTTATTGCTAAAATATGGAAGGATTATAACTCTCCCTGGGGTTCTGCACATTCCAAAACTAGCTAGGAGCCTAATATCCGTAAGCAAGTTGGATGATGCAAGAGTGGATATTGTATTGGGAAAGGGCACTTGCAATATGGTATGAGGAGAAATGGTGTTGATGAGGGGAGTTTGGTGTGGAACTCTGTAAAATTTCTTGGGAATAACTTATACTAATGGGTGTAACATTTCTGTTGTCCCCAAGCAGAAAAATAAATAAGACAAGGCCAATACTGTCCCTAGAAAGAATACCATGTTGTGGCATCAAAGACTGGGGCATATTGGAGAAAAGGGCCTTCGAACACTACATGGTAAAGGTATGGTTGAAGCTATGTCTAATTGCACTCTGGATTTTGATTTCTGTGAAAATTTCATATATGGAAAACATAATTGAGTAATATTCCCATCTGGTGCTACAAGAGCAAAGGGGATCTTAGAGTTGATACACAATGATGTGTTTGGACCTGTGCCTATTCCATCACTAGGTAAATTTGTGTATTATGTTTCATTCATAGATGATTTCTCAAGGAACACATGGATTTATTTTCCTAGAAATAAATCTTAGGTATTTGATAAATTTAAAGATTTTAAGGCTTTGGTAGAAAATTAGATAGAGAAGAAAATAAAGGTATTGAGGACAGATAATGGTGGATAATTCTACGGAAATGAATTCGAAGAATTCTGTAAGAAGTGTGGTATAACAAGGAAGAATACTAGTCCATACACACCTCACCAGAATGGAGTTGCAGAAAGGATGAACAAGACATTGATGGAAAAATCAAGGAGCATGCTCAGAGGTGCCGAGTTAGGACAAGCATTATGGGCAGAGGCAATGGGTACAACATGTTACCTGGTCAATTGATCACCCTCATCAACGCTGGATGATAAAACTCCACATGAAGTATGGACTGGAAAGAAACCCTCTCTTGAACATCTTAGAGTGTTTGGTTGTGATGCTTATGTACATGTTCCAAAGGAAAATATGAGTAAGTTGAATAAAAAAGATGAAAAGTGTATCTTTATTGGTTATAAAGATGGTGTGAAAGGTTATAAGCTTTGGAACCCAGAAACTAAGAAGACTGTTTACAGTGAGGATGTTGTGTTTATAGAGGTAAAAGATGTTTCCAAATAGGAATTCCAATGAGGGCAAGAAGAACCTGAGAAAATAGAGTTTGAGTTGGATGATGCAAAATCTGAATCATCCGAAGAAGATGAAGCAGGAGAAGAAGAATCTCATACCCCAATATTGAGGAGATCAGTGAGGGAAAGAAGGAAACCATAAATGTATAGTCCACTTGATTTTTGTTCTAATTTTTCTTTATCTATTACTGATGATGATTCCAGAACTGTCAAGGAATCAATGAATTTAGAGGATAGTAAACCATGGAAGAAGGCCATGGTTGAAGAAATGGATGCCTTGAATAAGAATGAGGCATGGGATATAGTTGAGTTGCTATCTGGAAGAAAATATTTTGGTAGAAAATGGTTGTTTAAGAAGAAGTTTAATGCAGAAGAAAAGGTGGAGAAATACAAGATCGGTCTGATTGAGAACAAGGGCACCATTCCCCCTGTTTTGGCCTTTTTGCCTCCTTTTTGCTTTCTTTTTTTAGTCTGATTATGAGGGGATTTTTTCTTAGAAACCCTTGATTATATTTGAATTTGTTTTGCTGAGAGTTTTACATTTATCATTCATTTATGTTTCTCCCTTGAGTCTTCAAATCTTCTCCTAGTTGTGATCCCCTAGAGTTAACACAATCCCTTGGTTCTTCCTACCTTCGAATTTGTCCGATCTTCATCTCGCAAAGCTTTCAGATTGCTTGGTTGTGTAGGATTGTTCATCAACTGGGGTTTGCAAAGGTTTATTGGTATTGATCCTTCTTGTCTTCATTGAAACAACTGGCCTTTCTGGATCATTAGAACTCTTATGCTTACCACAACCCAACTTGATTTCAGTTTCTTGTTGCTCATTTCTTAAGGTTCTTAGTGAGTGTTTGTATTCTTTATATTTTGAATGTTTGAGTTCTTGATTGAAGAGGTTATACCCTACTTGCTCTCTTTAAGTTCTCATCACTTTGAGTGCACTTTGTTTGATTGATTTTTTGCTTCATAGTTCTATGTATCAAGCATATATCTCAATGAAGAAATTTTGCATTCATTAGGAAGTTTCTTTTGGTTTATGTTTGGAAAAAGAGATAGTTTTGCATGTGCATTTTGGTTTTCAAAAACATTTTCTTGGTATTTTGGCATTGTATTGATCCCAAAAACTGAAATGTGCATCATTTTGAGTGTTTTATTTTGTTAAGAAGAATATAACTCTTCTCCTTCCCATACATAGAATTCATCAAAAGAAAGAACTACATACCATTCTTTTGCATTCTTTTGGAGTCGAGTCTCTCTCACATCATCATTTCATCTCTGTGAACCCTTCGAGTTAAAAGCCATTTAAAATAAACCACATGTTAATAAAATCAACTAGAACATTTTTTGGTTTTAGTGCACGAACAATAGCATAGGATTAAGGTCTTTGGACTAGGTAAAGTGAGCAAATTGTCCAATATTACTAAACAACCTGTAGAGCACTAAAGAGTGTATAAATCCAACTTTTGTATAAGCATAATTGGGAACCTCCTCTCACACAGGGGTTAAACATGAGGCTGCATGTGGGAGAGAAATGAATATTACCCTTCCAAAGCTTAACCAATCATAGAGAAGATATTGTATATTGGGGGTTGTTCTTCACAAACCACTGGTTTTATCTGGTCTCGGTTCTTAGTGAACTCTGAATCCATTCGAGGTCCTCTAAAGTCCTACCGATGCACTTGTCTTCAGTTCTCTTGAATAGATTTTGACTTTGATATCCTGCCCATACATTCAGTCCCAACTGTCAACTATACCTGCCTAGAGGCAGACTATGAGGTGGTAACCTTAGTGGCATTTCCTAGGTACCTACATAGGTGACTATGGGGGGATTCCCATGGTACCTAGGGAATACATCTATCACGCTCTCAATACCCTTAGAGGGTGATCCCGTGAAAGCGAGAGTTGATTTCACTGAGAAGGGTTGTTATGTGGAGGTTGGGGTACCTGCTTCTTAGTTCTTCACTAGTGCCTTGATATACTGTCTTCAGAATATCCTTGAGCTTACTGTTGCTTGGTCGATGGCATTTAGTTTTCATAGGATTGTGTTTATTTGAATTTCGTAGTCAGCCTTAGGATTGAATATTTCACAAAATGGAACCTGACAGTCAGGAACCTCAACATAATATTTCTTATGAAGATATGATCGTAGATCACACTTCTGAAACTTGGGGCGTCGCTCCTGGGAGTTGCCATGACGTCGAAGAACCGATCCCAACTATCGTGGAAATATTTGCATATTTTTTTAATATTTCACTTACTGATCCACTTGGCCAACCACTCTTTGATCTACCATCCATGAGATACATTGATTTTGATTCTTCTTATGGATTATCGTCCGGTTCCACCACTACATCATCTTTTGGCAAGAACCCATCATCATTTGGTTTTCTTGAAGGACTTGGGAATTCATCTTTTTACACAAATCATGTAGTTGATACTGTTGGTGCTTCATCCTTACTAAAAACCTAATTGACCTTGGTAACCCTGACTCAACCACTTGTGCATTCATCTCCTTTCGCACATGAGTCTGGTAATATTCCTGCTTCACTATTTCCACACATGGACACACCAAGTGCTTTACTTGGTCGTTACATCGGTCAAATGGTTGGAAATAAAGTAATTCACACAACCACAATCACACAAGATACTCCAGCTCCATCTCATATATCTCATATTAGTACACCCTACATTGGAGCTCAATCTTCAATTTTAGGTCAACCTTCAGCTAGGGGGAAACCTTCAGTTGCAGGATAAATTTTTATTGGGGGGAAACCTACATGGTTGTGAAATCAAAAAGCCTAGGGGAAAGCCACTCCTGCAAGTCCCTCTATCCCTACTACCACTGGCCTCTATCATGGACATCCATATCTAGGAGTTGTGAATCCTTTGTGGGCTCAACCCAATCCGGCGAGCATTCCTCCACAAGGAACTACACCGTATCAATCCGTCAACCCCACGATTTAGATGCAATGGTCCCTTCCAAAACATCACATCAGGGGACCATCAAGTCAATTTCAGTATGTAGGAGGTCCATCCACTCCATTATAATACATGGGTGGACAAACATGACAACCACCTTACATGGGTGGAAAACCCGAACAACCATCTTATATGGGAGGACCATATAGTTTTGTCATCTCGTCGAAACCTGGATATGGTCCTACTGGTGTTCCCATGCAAAAGGTTATCAACGATATAAAAAACATAGCTGATAGTTACCATTCTTGGCTACGTTAGATCTTCCAGATCTGTCGAATTTAATAAATGATCCCATCCTGCATGCGCCCCCCATTTTGGACCGCCATCCCTACCAAATTACCATCCGACATTTCAAAATTCGATGAAAAACTTAGGGAATATCCTAACAATCATGTTATGACTTTCCATTTATGGTGTTCTTCCAACTCTTTGATAGACGATTCCATTCATCTTAGACTTTTTTAGAGAACACTTATAGGTGCGGCAACAAAATAGTACATTGAACTGTCGCGTAACTCCTTTGCTGACTTTAATTCTCTTTCCATGGATTTCCGGAAATCCTCTTCCACCCACATATCTGATCATATTCATGAGTGGAGATGACAGAGACGATGAAGACGATTGATTAAGGCCCCCATTTTGGACCAACTCCTCGAGGATTGGTTTACAAAGTTTCTCTTGCCTCTTGTTAAGGGGTCCTAAATCCCTTTAACTCAACAATAGGAACCAAACCCACCATAGAGGCCCAATTAGACTCTAAAGCATTTGATGGTGGAATGGTTCGCAAGATCTTTTGATACGACCAATTTATCGATGGGATTTATGTAGTTATTGACATGGTATCTTCTTATAAAAGTTCCTCCTTGAGTATAAACGTTCTCTTTTTGTCTTTTCTTTTATAAGACAGGTACGATTAAAATATGTGTGCTGGTATAAACCAACTGGTAAAAGGGGGGTTCTTAACTACCAAAGAAGTTTGATCTTGGGATAACCCTTGTGCTCAAGCATGTAGACAAATATATTCACACATGTGACAAGCCTAGTACTAATACATTAACTTGTTGGTATTTCAATTATTGACTGAGATACAATTATTGAAAGAAAACACATGTGTAATAAAATGATGGCAAGAAAAATAGCTTCCTTAGATCTAGCATCAATCACACATTAACACAACGATTTGCTTTCATCATTAGAGATAAGAACTACAAAAAACACTAAAACATCTAACTTATCAATAGATTCATAAACTCTTACTCATTACAACATCCATTAATGAAATAAAGTTGGAAGTAATTCCTCCTCAATCCAATCACAACGCCTTTGATAAAAAACAAAAATTCATCTCTGGTACTAAACATGAATTCTCAATTGAGGTAGTTCATAAATAGTTATTTACAATTCCAAAAATGAGGCTCTTTTTCAAAACCATCGACCCTTGCTAAAAGGTCAATCTCCTTATTTATAATGAATCATTAACTAAAAATAACTATTACAAGTGCAAGCTAAGTACAAAAAAATATCGCCACATGACACTTTCATCTCTCTGTCTTCTAAGAATCATCAAATAGTTTTACTGAAGTGGATGACTCTTCTCATACTCCGACCATTTGACGAAGAGTTCCTCACATGTGTTGGCATATCGAAACCTATGCTGGTCCATCGAGGCTAAACAAATTTATTTCACTTCTACTGCCTGTGCTCTATACTTGACTATTTTAACACTTAACCGTTGCAAAACTGCTCGAGCCTTAATTAGACGCTCCATGAACTGCTGTACTTGACCTGGCACCATGCTTAGCACCTTTGTTATCTCTGTTGTCCATGCTGAGTCTTGTTTTTCATGTTTCTTGACTATGTCATGCTGGTCGAAAAATTCCTCAGGTGATCCAAATTCTAGGATGCCGATGTATTTCATCTCCCATTTAATCTTTTCCCATCTCTTTTCACAATCGACTGACTTCTCCTGAATCTCCTGCTGAGGTTCCTAGAATATTTTTACCCAATATTTGGCCACTTTCCTGATCCGATATATGTTGTTTTCCCTCAACACCTGAATGTTGTTCTCTTCGACGTTTCGACCCTTTTGAATCACGCTGATTTAATCGATCCTTTCTACTGCTTGGTGAGCCTTCTCATACCACCTTTCCATGTCCTTGCAGGTCACTAGTGCCATCAGGGTGTCTTCTTGGAAATCATCTATACTTGAAGTGAAAAGGTGTTATTCATTCATGAATTTCTCATAGGCATATTGGAACTCACTTCTAAAAAACACTGTGGCCTGTGTGGAGGCCTGATAGTATTTTTCCAAATGGTGTAGATGCTCCAACTCCTTAGGTGAAATGACCAACTCCTTTTCATCCCTTCTTTCTCTATCCAATGTGGCAACTGTGATAGCCATCCCTGCATTAATAAGCTCGGACATCTTGGTGTGTTTTGTGCTCAACAACTTCTCCTCTGTAGTGATGAGAATAGAGTTATCCAACACAATGCTCCTCTTCTTAGTGGTTCTCTTCATGATGATTTTTCTCTTCCTATCATAGTCAATCACTTGTATGTCGGTGACCTCATCAATAGGTTCGGGGATTTTTTGTTCTCCCCAGGTTAGAGTATTTCCTAGGCTCCCGGCTGTGTGTACCTATTCTAGGATGGGTTCTTGAACTTCTTCCATATATCTCGATGGCTCGACCTCTGATTGTTGCTCATCGACTGGTCAGGTATTGACCAAAACCAAAGAACCATGGGTGGGTTTGGTACTTACTTGGTAATCGACTATCGAATTGCCGAGCTGTGTAATTTCCTCTTTCTGGCCACCCGATCCTAGCTCATCTCTCAAGCTGTCTATTGGGGTTCCCAAAAATTTGAGTAGCTCAGTGTCCAAGACACTTTTGACCTCATGGTTGCTCTGTGGAAGGTTTTGAATTGAAGCTTCAGGAATTGTTAGGTAGCTAGAGAGGTAGTAGCGGGGGCCCATAGTGATGATAGTGGAGGCCATTCAATGTAAGGTGGACTAGGTCCACTATATTATTAAATAAGGCCTACTTTGGTAGTTAGATATAATAAATGGATAGCTAGATATAATAAATATTAGAGGACTTCTTAGAAGGTTCTACTTCTTAGAAGATTCCTCCTCTAGAATGTTCTTAGGTGATGGTAGCACTATATAAATGGTTTCAAGCATTGTAATGAGACATGAAGAGAAGTATTGTATTGTGAGCTATATCTCAATAGGAGGATGCCCCCTCAAAGAGGCAAGTGAACATGAGAGGATCCCAGTAATGTCCCCACTTTGGGACATCATCACAGGGCAAAGATTTATGATGACCAGAGTAGCCAGATGGATGCTATAGCGAGTACATGGGTATTTGAGAGGCATTGTGGGGTCCAGCTTGCATTGATGATCATATTCCATCATTATGAGCCATTCCACACAGGTTGGTTTTAGTTTCGTTGCATTCCGAGGATTTCCAGGATTTTGACTATTTTGAGCTATAAGTCAACATAATTCACTGAAGAGGTCATTTTGGGCACATTACTTGGAGGAACCTCTAAGTGTAATAGCTCATTGGAATCGGGAGGAGAAACAATATAGGAGGTGATGGCTAGAAGTGACTTTCAGTGGCCAGGGAAGCCACAAGGAGAGATAAGGAGCTTTTCAAAGGTAAAAAGGTTAATTAATTAATTAAAGTGATTTAATTAATTAAGTAAATATTAATAAAATGAAAGTCACTTTGGAGGGACAAGGTGAGCCAAAAAGTATAAAGGAAAGGCAAGGGCCTCTTCTCATTCATTCATGTATGTCTATGTTTTGATTTTTGACTTCTAGCTAGTGAGCCCAACATTGGGGGTTTTGAGGATTTTGACTTAACAAACCCTAGAGGACGATTCGATGGTGAAATATTCCACCTATCTTGTCCCAAGCTTGGTCTCGGAGCTGCAATATGCTTCCACACCATTCTAGTTCTAGATCTACTCAGTTGCAGGAGGATTCCACATCAGTTGCTTGTGCAAGTAGAGAGAGGGTGCACCAGTTGGGGTTTCCAGCAAGGGGGGCACACTATTCATTGAGGAGGGATTCGTTCTAGCTGAGGAGAAGGGATTCCGGGAATTCCAAGCAGTGGGTTTCCTTTGCAGGTTTCTTGGCATCATTCTTGGTGGTTTTCTGAAGTCTTTCAGTGGAGGATCAATTTGTATTGAGAGTGGGACGTTTTCCCAAGAGGAGGGCGCACCATTATTTGGAGGGTAGCTAGATCTAAGGATCTAGATGGTATTTGAGAATTTGAGCACTTGGGTTCTCATTGCAGCGTCCTGATCTATCATTGTGGAGAGTTTTGGAGCATTTGGAGGCCTCTTTCATCAGGCCGAATTATCTAGGGCTTCAGTCATCCAGTGGGGTGTACCATTCAGTGGGGCATTTAAGATCTACAGAGATTGAGAGGGATCTTGGAGATTCGGGCACCTGGGTTGTTCTTACCATCACCCGATCTATTGTTTGGCATCTTTCTAGAGGTGATTGGACATCTTTGGCACCGGGGCCGAATTGTTGAGGAGCTTCAGTTATCTAGTAGAGCGTGGCATCTTCCAGCAGTGAGTGGTTTGGCACTTGGCATTGGTCTTCATCTCTTATCCAGCCTTTGGAGGATTATTTTGTATTGTCGGGAGCATTTTGTAGCAGCTCATACTTTTTATCCATTGTCTATCATATTGGCCATCTGTTGAGCACTCTAGATCGACATCTGCATTGTAGCAGGTTCTTCTATTTTATGAATAAAGAAGATTTGAGATGTTTTGGCTTGTCTATCTTATTGCATATGGTTGAGGTATGTTCCATGGTTATATCTTTCTGTTATTTTCTGCATACACACATCTAAACACATATAAACAAGTAGATCAACAAACTCTTTGACAAAATACCACAACCAGGAAAAAGTTTTAAAAAGACACCAAAATAGTGATGATCATTGCATAATGGCTTGGGATCATTACAGTGGTATCAAAGCTTAAATCCTGCAAACCTGGGGGGTCTTCCATAAAGATAAATGGATAGTTGGAAAGAAGTGGATAAGATAGCCTTTGAGATACCATGGTTGGAGATCATGTATGATGGCCTTAGCAAGGAAACTAAGGCTACAATAACCTTCCTACAATATGCAGCCTATAGAAATCCCCATTGGAACAAATGGGATATTCTATAGGGGATGATCATAGCAGGTGAAAAGAAAAAAGAAGTAGCTATATGGTGGGAAGAACAGAGAAACGCCATGCCCAGTAGGAGCATGCAACCTTGCCACAGTTGCAAGGGGCCGTGGGAACTAGATCATAGGTGCAGAGGTAAGGATCAGGAGCGCATTATTGAGGCGTGTCATGACAGTGATGATGAGGTGTGTGAGGATGGAGTGATATATGTGGATTCAGAGCAGTCAGATGATGACAATGAGTCTTGCACAGAGGCTGGTGATAATGACTCTACCTCAGAGGATAGTGATGATGACTCTTGCACAGAGGCTAGTGATGCTTGCACGCTTGAGGAGGATGATGAGCCTTGTGTAGCAGATAGGCAGCTTGATGGACAGGATGATAGCATCAGTGTCTCAACAGACTTATCACATACCATTGATGACCTTACACCTCAGCAGAGTGGTGACACTAGTGAGGATTCACACGTGTTAGCACCTAGAGATGGTGAGCTTCCTATGGGAGCTGTGATGCATCTGTCACTTGTTCAGACATCCATGATAGCCACATCACATGAGGAGATCGGTGGCACATCGGGTATGATGGATGAACCTAGTGTGAGGGATGCACACCATGGACAGGTAGATCCACAGATCCAGGAGGAGGTACAGGACGTACAGGTAGTTGACCTCACACATACAGGTCAGCTAGAGGAGATGGAGTCACAGCTATTGGAGACTCCATTGGTTGAGCATATTGCAGAGGCTGATAGGGTGATGGAGCACTTACTTCCAGGATCAGCCTGCATTGATGAGGATGCACTTTTCAGTAGTCAGGATGACCATAGCACGTGTCTGGATACATCTCTATGGGATCCAGGCGTAGATGATAGTAGAAAGTTGAGTGCACAGGAGGATACAACTGCTCATACAGGATACAGTGTGAGTAAGGGGGAGATGGCATCTAGTGAGGGGATGCAGTGGCATACAGGAGTACCCAGCAACACCGTAGACAGTGGGTAGTTGAGCATGTTATCTTATGAAGAGGGTGTTTTTGGGGATTCTAGAGTTGGCACTAGCAGGACTGACACTAGCAGTGAGGGGTCTGAGATGGGACCTCAGTATGACCATGATCAGGAGTCACACCACTTGGAAACACAGTTGAGAGTTAGTGAGGCTATGATCAAGGCAACCACTAGGCATATTGATGACATGCATGCCGTGATGGAAAATTACTGTTGGAGAGCATCAGTGGCACAGGGTAGCTCAGATGGAGGATTCTGCATGGATGATTTCCACACTCTCCAGGAGAGAGTATCTGTGATGAGGACTGACTACCAACAGTTGTTGACAGATGGGGATTATCTATCGAGGGTTGGTGAGATGTATCATGAGGCTCTGAGGGAGTAGGATTTGGAGATGGGCCGACTCACTCAGGAGTTGGTGAGCACTCGAGGATTCTTGAGAGGCACACAGACCACCCTTCAAGAATCAAAGTCTAGGACATATGAGTCTCATGAAGAGATCCATCAGAGATCCACTTCATCTGTCTTAGTGGACACTCAAATGTATCAACTAGTCATGTTGACAGAGGATGTTGATGATCTAGCAAAGGAGCACTAGTTGATGGGGGACACTTCCATTTGTGTCTTGGGAGTGGTTGATCTCCATATAGAGATTGATCCAACAACATGCCCAAGATCGATGATACAACGTGAGTCTGCAGGAGATGACATGAGTATGCCGGAGCATACGATGATGAAGGATAGTTCACAAAGTCATGATGAGATGTATGGTGGCATTCAGAGGGGTATAGTGCCTTGCAAGGAGGAGACATGCCTAGGGGAGCATGCAGATGTCACTCCTTTGCAACAACACCTAGTTATGAGAGATCACCTTCACCATTTCAGCAGTTGTCTGGGTGATGGGAGATGGAGAGTGGTTTACTAGCAGTTGGAGGAGTTGCTTTCGATTGTACCTGATGATTGGGGGTTAGTGATGACTACAAGCGAGCAATTATCATGGATACTGATGGACGAGCTTCTTGTCGAATCCTTGGGATTGACCAAAGCCTGTGACGCTCTCCAGTCCTACAGTTAGCTGCAGATATGTCTGTTACCCTTTTTCGACACGTTTATCATTGACAACAGCATGAGGAGGATAGAAGATGAGCACATAGGGCTTCTGACAGTGATTAGTCTCACACATGAGCAGTTAGAGGAGATTGGAAGTGATAAACTTCTAAGTTTGCCATGGGACCTCGGAGTCTGTTTTGTTAGCACGATGTTCATGTTGACCCAGGTTGCACCAGAGAGCCACACACTCCACCTTGGTTTGGTTTGAAGTGGGTCTGCAGGTACTTGTCCTATGGGGCGAGACCTTTTCTTCCACTTGGCCATCATGATAGGGCATGGATAGGTTTGGATAAGTACTTTCTCTACAGAGATGCCTATACAAATACAGTTTATGGACAGTAGGTCCAATGGTCACAGGTATTTTAGCTGGAGGACCCAGGAGAGGAGGATTCAGGATGTATGCAGGGGGCAGACAGTCATGATCAGAGTAGTGCAGGGCCATCATGGTGATCTTTTACAGAGATTAGCATGGGATCCAGGGATTGCAGGTGTGGGAATTTCACTGATACACAGGAGAGAGTGGACCTTTGCAGGGGAAAGTTGTTCTAACTTTCCATTTAGCTTCAGTGTCGAGGGGAGCACAGAGCATGAGGGAGTCTCATGGAGGTCTGGAAGCACCTCATGCTGGCATCATCATGAGCAGTGGTTGGAGGCCGTGTGGACCTTGATAAAGATTTGGAGGATGGACTCATTCCAAGATGAGGCCATGGGTCAAGTGCAGGAGGTTCACAGGGTTGATATCTTCCAGGACTGTTCCTCACAGAGTATTACAGTTCACTTCCTGATATGGGATCCAGGGGGTGGAGTGTGCTATTGTTCATCGTTGGATGGGTTCTACTATGTATCCCATAGGTGGACATGGGATCCTGGTATTTTACTTGGAGGGATTTGGGTATTGCTTGAGGACAAGCAATTTTCTAGCAGGGAGGACAATAATGTCCCCACTTTGGGACATCATCACAGGGCAGAGATTTATGATGACCAGAGTAGCCAGATGGATGCTATAGCGAGTACAGGGGTATTTGAAAGGCATTGTGGGGTCCAACTTGCATTGATGATCATATTCCATCATTATGAGCCATTCCGCATAGGTTGGATTTGGTTTCGTTGCATTCCGACGATTTCCAGGATTTTGACTATTTTGAGCTATAAGTCAACGAAATTCACTGAAGAGGTCATTTTGGGCACATTACTTGGAGGAACCTCTAAGTGTAATAGTTCATTGGAATCGGGAGGAGCAACACTACATGAGGGGATGGCTAGAAGTGACTTTTAGTGGCCAGGGAAGCCACAAGGAGAGATAAGGAGCTTTTCAAAGGTAAAAAGGTTAATTAATTAATTAAAGTGATTTAATTAATTAATTAAATATTAATAAAATGAAAGTCACTTTGGAGGGACAAGGGGAGCCAAAAAGTATGAAGGAAAGGAAAGGGCCTCTTCTCATTCATTCATGTATGTTTATCTTTTGATTTCTGGCTTCTAGCTAGTGAGCCCAACATTGGGGGTTTTGAGGGTTTTGACTTAACAAACCCTAGAGGACGATTCGGTGGTGAAATATTCCACCTAGCTTGTCCCAAGCTTGGTCTTGGAGCTGCAATACGCTTCCACACCATTCTAGTTCTAGATCTACTCAGTTGCAGGAGGATTCCACATCAGTTGCTTGTGCAAGTAGAGAGAGGGCGCACTAGTTGGGGTTTCCAGCAAAGGGGGCGCACCATTCATTGAGGAGGGATTCATCCTAGCTGAGGAGAAGGGATTCCGGGAATTCCAAGTAGTGGGTTTCCTTTGCAGGTTTCTTGGCATCATTCTTGGTGGTTTTCCAGAGTCTTTCAGTGGAGGATCAATTTGTATTGAGAGTGGGACATTTTCCCAAGAGGAGGGCACACCATTATTTGGAGGGTAGCTAGATCTAAGGATCTAGCTGGTGTTTGAGGATTTGAGCACTTGGGTTCTCATTACAGTGTCCTGATCTATCATTGTGGAGAGTTTTGGAGCATTTGGGGGCCTCTTTCATCAGGGCCGAATTATCTAGGGCTTTAGTCATCCAGTGGGGCGTACCATTCAGTGGGGCATTTAAGATCTACAGAGATTGAGAGGGAGCTTGGAGATTAGAGCACCTGGGTTGTTCTTACCATCACCCGATCTATTGTTTGGCATATTTCTGGAGGTGATTGGACATCTTTGGCACCAGGGCCGAATTGTTGAGGAGCTTCAGTTATCTAGTAGAGCGTGGCATCTTCCAACAGTGAGGGGTTTGGCACTTGGCATTGGTCTTCATCTCTTATCCAGCCTTTGGAGGCTTATTTTGTATTTTCGGGAGCATTTTGTAGCATCTCATACTTTTTATCCATTGTCTATCATATTGGCCATCTGTTGAGCACTCCAGATCGACATCTCCATTGTAGCAGGTTCTTCTATTTTATGAATAAAGAAGATTTGAGATGTTTTGGCTTGACTATCTTATTGCATATGGTTGAGGTATGTTCCATGGTTATATCTTTCTGTTATTTGCTGCATACACACATCTAAACACATCTAAACAATTAGATCAACAAACTGTTTGACTAAATACCACAACCAGGAAAAAGTTTTAAAAAGACACCAAAATAGTGATGATCCTTGCATAATGGCTTGGGATCATTACAATCCCTTCCATAACATGATCCATTTTATGGTGTTGCCCTACCTTAAGGGTTTGGTAATAATAAAGTATGGTTTCTTCTATCTTGCTTTGTGGATCTATTGTGTATTCAGTATTTGTAGTGATTATATTTGTATATCAATTCAGGTTCTTAACAAGTGGTACTGGAGCACTTTCCTTGGCCAAAGAAGGGAATAATTTTTCTAGGGAAGAAAAAGAGGGTGACGCACTTTAGGTTCATATATGAACATTTCGGAGCATCATTTGGTCAAAAAAATTGGTATTTGAATTCCTCTCGGAAAAATACCCAATTTCAAAAAACAAATTAGTCGAAACGGAGTCCGGGAAATAAAGTTATGAGCATTTTAAATTCAACAGTTTTTCAAGGTTTTTTTTTCCGGAAAAAACCGCGATTTTCTGCAGTAATTTATTGTTCTATTTTTTTGGTTTGTCATGATGGCTGCAGGACCAAAGATTTCATAGGGTTATAATATGGCTATTTCCTCTCAAACCCTCAAAGAAATTCTACAGATTATTGAAGCATTCAAATCTCAATTGTATGACACATTGGATGCCAAATTGGATGACTTTGTAGATGGCCTCACAAATGAACTCAATGATAGTTTTTGTAGTATTCAAGATTCATTAGATAGAATGCAAGAGATATTTCTTATGGTGGGCATAAGGGATGAATATAATGAAGAAATATATGTTTGGTATGATTTGAAGGCCGATTGTGATGATTGGTGGATAGTTGTCATTTCTGGGATGACAACCACTTTCGTATTTTATTTGATGACTCTAATCCAACTTTTGTAGAGAGCATAAATGTGACAAATCAGGAGCCAATGATTATTACCAGTGTCCATCCCGCATATTCTAAAATGGTATTATTCCTTCCATATTCTGCTACGACCCTTTTCCACTATGTGGATGGATCTTCTTATTTGGATCCACATGACAGGTGTCAGTCTTTGGAGCATCATTTTGAGTTGGTTATTGGGTTCCAAAATCTTCCATGGGGAGTTCACATGAACACTTGGACATAGGACCCAGGCTTACAATGGTGGTTGGACTACTTCAGCATGGTGGATTTCCTTTCTGTTAGCACTTGGTAAATTTCCTAGAGGTTGACAACAAAAGAAATCTACTAAGGTAACTTTATCCAACCGCTTTTGAAGCTGGGATCTAGCCCTTCCAAGTTCAGAGAGGGATCTCTCGATATGATTTAGCTATGGTTCAAATTTTAAATATTAGGCTAGGTAAATAAATAGGTTGGTTTTTCTTGTTGTAGTGTTTTTCAAATTGGTTGAGACAGTCTACACATCCATTGGGCTATGGGGTCTGTATCTTGAAATAAATATGAAATCCAAACCAGAAACGCAAAGGGAAACTTTCACAGGGCGAGATAATATAATCACTGGATTCTTCAGTAGCATAAATGATGAATAGCAGAAGAGATGAGAAAGATAATTTCAACAAAGAAGCAGTTAAGAATTTCTTTATTGAAAACACCAGAAGATAAACACTAAAATATTTCGAGTCAGAAACAGGGTATACGAGATAAATCCTGCAACTTTCGTTACTTCTAAAGATTAGATTCAAAAAACAATATGATGACAAAGCCAGAATAACATTCAACTTAGAGAGAAAAACATCACCAGTGAATACACGCAAGAATCCTGTAAAAGTGCCTCCTTTTTATTAATGGAAGATCTCTTCAACAATATTACAGTCTAATAGCGTTAGGGTGTGAATATCAACAACCCTCAATACTTCGAAAGATGAAGTATTTATAACTCAAATTACAAACGATCCTGTCATTAATGACCAGGACGTGCTAAATCTATTTTTAGCCAACTAACTTAACAAATTTCCTAAATCTAGGAACTGCTTGATGATGTGGTGTAACTGCATGCTGATTTCTGGGTGGGGCGTTAATGAGGCCTCTGCATGACCTCATCTGACTGGACTAGAACAACTCATCTGCTACTCGATCAGATCACAGAGTTCCTCCCATCAGAGATGACTGGGCACGTTGACTTTGAGTAGCCTTCGATACACTTCGTCCATTTCTGTGTACTTGGCGAAGGTAGGCTTGGTGAGGAAGATGTATCGAATCTCATGTTGGATACCGATGTCCCACTGAAGAGCATCTAGAAACACCTTGCCAATGATGCTCCCTTGAATGCCTGCAAACTTTGAACTGTCCTTAGCCGCTTCGGCCAATCTCTTCTTATAGTCTGGAAGTGTCATCAATTTATCATTGATTACCTTCAGACCAGGAAGACCTTTCTTTTGGAAAGCCTCAAGCTTATTGAAGAATCTTTGTACCCCTAGGTCCATGCTGTCACTGCTTGAGGTCTACCATCTCCATCCATCTTCTGCATGGAAAATCCAAATTTGTCCGCCTGGAAGAAGACGAACAAGTATGCCAATATGGACGAGAATCTGAACATGCCTTCCATGGCAAAATTCACGAACTGTTCATGAATATTGTCCGCCAGAAAAGTGCTGAAATCAAACTGGGTGGTGGGATTTTCATCTGTAGAGAAGATGGATAGAAAGCCCAAAATAGGTTCATCTACCCACTGATCAAAATAGTATCCTAACAAAGCACAAAGGGATGAGAGGATTTGGTTTCCTTTAGTCGAGAACATGGAGGAAGGGTAAGGAGGATTTGTGGAGGGGAATTGAGTGGATGGGGGAAGGAAAAGCTCGAATATTTGAGCTCTTTGGGGGAAAGTCATTTTCTGGTATAATTTTGTAAGAATTTCCAGGTTGAAGAGAGATGCAGAGTCGGCTCGGGGCACTTGTATCATTTGGTCAATAGATTCGGGCGTGATGAGGAAAAGAACCTCTCCGGATGAGGAGACAATGGCTCTTTGCTCAGGAATATAGTGGGCTTGGCACTTGAGTGCAAACTCTGGAAAATGGTGAATTTGAGGAAAGAGGTAAAGGGGTAAATTGGACTCGCAGAGTCCAATTTCATCGCTCTGGTCCAGGAAGACCTCCTTGAGCCACGACTGAAGGTCTGCGAAATCAAAATCACACTTTGTTTCTGCAATTAATCGATCTTTATTGACCAGTGGGATTTTGTTAAGGTCGACAGGAGGCGGGAGGAACAGATTCTCCTCTCCTTTTGCTTGTTTGGACTTTGGCGCCATTTCTGCAATAGTACCTGGAAGACAAACAACGTTAGTGGGGTCGACTGACTGTGGATGAGGGAAACTGACTGTAACGGAGGAGTCAACGATGTAAAAAACTCTCTGGTGCGATGAGTGGTAAATGGTGAAAAAGGGAGAATGAGGGTAGTTTTGAGTAAACGGGTGTCCGTTGGGCGCGTGAGATAGGTCAGTTGGATAACATATAGGTTATCCAGTAATAAATGGCCAACGGATCATTTGGGGTGTGAGATGGCAGGTGACGGTACTTGAGCGAATACAGACTGGTGACGTGGTGGTGATCGATTGGGATAAAATTCATGGTGATGGGTCTTGCCGTGAATGATTGAGGGGAAAGGACTGACAAAAGTTTATGGGATGTGACCCCTTTTAGAAAGGTGGGCAATGACATCAAGAGGTGATGATGATATGTCGGACAACAGGAGACGATGGGACGTGGGGCCGATAGATCGATGCCACATATAGAAATAGGCCTGCCAGAGAAAAGATCCCATTCCGGAGCCCCCCCCCCCCCCTCAGTTAAAAGAAGATCAGTCGGGGGGGTCCAAAATACATTTTGGGCCGTTGATCTGCGCACCTGCTTCTGAGCCGTAGATCTATGCGCTCTGTTTATGACACATTCTAGACCCCCCCATCCATTAAAGGCAGAACATATGGGGGAGGGTCTGGAATCCAATACTGATCGTAGATCTGAGCGCTGGATATTGAACTGTCCAGATGCGCGTGGGTCTTATCAGGGATTTCATACCCCCCCCCTCCGTTAAAAATATAACAGTCGGGGGGGGGTCCAGAAAGACCTGTCCACCATAGATCCGAGTGCGATCATCTGGACCATTGATACTTGATCGAAGCATAATTGAGGGTGAGAAAACATACATGCGCCTAGAAAACTTAGGATAAGTGCTTCACTGGTTTTCTTCAAAACTTTCATGTCTACACCACCAAGGGGTTAGTCGAACAACATTTTAGGTATCCAAATCATGGTGCAACAATGATCATCAAACTGGTTCTTATTAAAATAAATCAATAAGGCAACTAGCCTATATTCTAACCTAGGCTTCCTATGACAATTAACCTAGATTATATTGTTGGGTTAATAATTTATTCTACCCTGGGGCTATCTGACCAAGATTAGACAGTCTGGCCAGATTTATTCACTAATCTAACCTAGACACTTTGGCTAAGATTAAACTGTTTAGCCAAACTCATTCACTACCCTATCAACATCAATTTAAAAAGAA
>ML776681.1:58853-108707 GCA_009831015.1 Picea engelmannii | reverse complement strand
CAGGGTGTGAAGATCAACAACCCTCAATACTTCGAAAGATGAAGTATTTATAACTCAAATTACAAACGATCCTGTCATTAATGACCAGGACGTGCTAAATCTATTTTTAACCAACTAACTTAACAAATTTCCTAAATCTAGGAACTGCTTGATGATGTGGTGTAACTGCATGCTGATTTCTGGGTGGGCCGTTGATGAAGCCTCTGCACGACCTCATCTGACTAGACAAATGACTAGACTGGGACAACTCATCTTCTACTCGATCAGATCACAGAGTTCCTCCCATTAGAGATGTCTGGGCACGTTGACTTTGAGTAGCCTTCGATACACTTCGTCCATTTCTGTGTACTTGGCGAAGGTAGGCTTGGTGAGGAAGATGTATCGAATCTCATGTTGGATACTGATGTCCCACTGAAGAGCATCTAGAAACGCCTTGCCAGTGATGCTCCCTTGAATGCCTGCAAAATTGAACTGTTCTTAGCCACTTCGGCCAATCTCTTCTTGTAGTCTGGAAGTGTCATCAATTTATCATTGATTACCTTCAGACCAGGAATACCTTTCTTTTGGAGAGCCTCAATCTTATTGAAGAATCTTTATACCCCTAGGTCCATGCTGTCACTGCCTAAGGTCTACCATCTCCATCCATCTTCTGCATGGAAAAGCCAAATTTGTCCACCTGGAAGAAGACGAACAAGTATGCCAATATGGATGAGTATCTGAACATGCCTTCCGTTGCAAAATTCACGAACTATTCATGAATATTGTCCGCCAGAAAAGTGCTGAAATCGAACTGGGTGATGGGCTTTTCATCTGTAGAGAAGATGGATAGAAAGCCCAGAATAGGTTCATCTACCCACTGATCAGAATAGTATCCTAACAAAGCACAAAGGGATGAGATGATTTGGTTTCATTTAGTCGAGAACATGGAGAAAGGGTAAGGAGGATTTGTGGAGGGGAATTGAGCGAATGGGGGAAGGAAAAGCTCGAATATTTGATCTCTTTGGGGGAAAGTCATTTTCTGGTATAATTCTGTAAGAATTTCCAGGTTGAAGGGCGATGCAGAGTCGGCTCGGGGCACTTGTATCATTTGGTCAATAGATTCGGGCATGATGAGGAAAAGAACCTCTCCAGATGAGGAGATGATGGCTCTTTGCTCGAGAATATAGTGGGCTTGGCACTTGAGTGTGAACTCTAGAAAATGGTGAATTTGAGGAAAGAGGTAAAGGGGTAAATTGGACTCCCAGAGTCCGATTTCATCGCTCTGGTCTAGGAAGACCTCCTTGAGCCACGACTGAAGGTCTGCGAAATCAAAATCACACTTTGTATCCGCGATTAATTGGTCTTTGTTGACCAATGGGATTTTTTCAAGGTCGACAGGAGGCAGGAGGAACATATTCTCCTCTCCTTCTGCTTATTTGGACTTTGGCACCATTTATGCAACAGTACCTGCAAGACAAACAATGTTAGTGGGGGTGACTGACTGTGGATGAGGGAAACAGACTGTAACGGAGGAGTCAACGGTGTAAAAAACTCTCTGGTGTGATGAGTGGTAAATGGTGAAAAAGGGAGAATGAGGGTAGTTTTGAGTAAATGGGTGTCCGTTGGGCGCAGGAGACAAGTCAGCTGGATAACGGATAGGTTATCCAGTAATAAATGGCCAATGGATCATTTGGGGTGTGAGATGGCAGGTGATGGTACCTAAGGGAATATAGGCTGGTGACATGGCGACGATCGATTGGGATAAAAGTCATGGTGATGGGTCTTGCCGTGAACGACTGAGGGGAAAGGACTAACATAAGTTTATGGGACGTGACCCATTTCATAAAGGTGGGCAATGACAAAAAGAGGTGACGATGATATGTCGAATAATAGGAGACGATGGGATGCGGGGTTGATAGATCGATGCCATGTATAGACAATGGCCCACCAGAGAAAAGATCCCATCATGGTGCAACAATGATCATCAAACTTGTTCTTATTAAAATAAAGCAATAAGGCAACTAGCCTGTATTCTAACCTAGGATTCCTATGACAATTAACCAAGATTAAGAATTTATTCTACCCTGGGGCTATCTGACCAAGATTAGACAATCTGGCCAGATTTATTCACTAATCTAACCTAGACACTTTGGCTAAGATTAAACTGTTTAGCCAAACTCATTCACTACCCTATCAACATCAATTTAAAAAGAACTTGGCCATGCTTGAAAGGTATGGACCAAGTTACTATTATTGCATGGGACTTTTATTGAAATTCTTTTATGCCCTTTTTTTTTTTTTATTCTTTTCTTTTCTTTCTTTTTCAAATTATTTGTAGAATGAAAAATCATTTGTCAACAAAAAACACTAGAGACAGATAATATCCCAGTCACCAGTTGATCCTATAACTTATAGGGTGATAACACTTTCTACATGGGACCTTGGTTCTCCAGTCTTCTTCAACATTATGCTCCACAATTATCCATGGGACCCTGGTATATGGTTGTACATTAAGCATTGAGGACAATGCTTTCTTAAGGGGGATTGAATGTTAGCTAGCTAGAGAGGTAGTAGTGAGGGCCTAGAGGGCCCATAATGATAATAGTGGAGGTCATTCAATGTAAGGTGGACTAGGTCCACTATATTATTAAATAAGACCCACTATGGTAGTTAGATATAATAAATGGGTAGCTAGATATAATAAATGTAAGATGACTTCTTAAAAGGTTCTACTTCTTAGGAGATTCCTCCTCTAGAATGTTATTAGGTGATGGTAGCACTATATAAAGGGGTTCAAGCAATGTAATGAAAAATGAAGAGAAGTATTGTATTGTGAGTTGTAGCTCAATAGGAGGATGCCCTCTTGAAGAGGCAAGTGAATAGGAGAGGATCCCTTCCATAGCATGATCTATTGTATGGTGTTTCCCTACCTCAAGGGTTTGGTAATAATAAAGTGTGGTTTCTTCTATCTTTCTTTGTGGATCTATTGTGTATTCAGTATTTGTGGTGATTATATTTGTAGATCAATTCAGGTTCTTAACAAGAACTGGGGTAGATGCTCTCTTAGGCTCCCTTTCCTCTGTAATATACACTGGAGTCACGAGGGAAACCTCTGAAATATCCTCCTCATCATAGATGATTATTAATTTGAACAAGGGGTTTGGTACAATTTTCCTACCTGGTGTCTTTGAAATCTCAATCTGGGTTGAAATCCCCCCTAGTGATATGATCAACGGTGATGGAACTTTAGGCTTTTCTAGCACGGTGATCTGTTCAATTTGTATTGGCTCTAAGCCACTTGGCTCTCCTTTATTTTTGATTGGTCGATCAACAAGAATCCTAGACATATATACAAGATCAGGGTCATTTTTCAACTGATCAATGATTCTTTGTGCCCCTTCTAGCAAGATAAATCCTCTTCTTTGTCCCTCTGTAGTCTCGGCTGCCCTAATTCCTTTGTTGGATATGAGGGCCTCTTGAGCCGAATTATCTATTGTCTCCACATGTTCTTCCATGCTCATAGCTTTGAACTTGGTCATGTTTGATTTGGCCATCCTCTGTACTACCTCCTCCAAGTCCTGAGCGCATTCTGTGAAAATTTGATCCTCAAATTTGTCATGCGCATATGGCCAAAAAGATGATACTTGTGAAGCATGTTGGAGGACCAGACCTTTAGGGTCATGCTTGCGGAATCAACCTGTTGAGAACCTAAATTCAAGTTGGCTCATCCCTTCTTGTTTGGCTTGAGCAATATCCTTTACCAAATAAAACCCCACATGGAAACCGTAGGGTATGAAAGCATGTTTCTTGTCTTTTACTAGTGTGGCGTTATAGCCTTGTAGGACAATCTGATAGCAGATTTATCCCACAACGAAACAGTCTAGGATGTGAGCAGGTAGTAGATGTGACACTCCGCTGGCCCCTAACACCTTGATATAGGTTGAACATTCATCTGAATACTAGTGACATACATTCGCTACCATTTTCTTAGTTGTTGTGGATAGTCTCGGGCATTCCTGTTTAAATATAATAAAATAAATATGGGGGATGAAATCATCGCAAATGAGTGCGTAGTATTTTTTGTACCTGTTCTCCCATAGTATGCTGAAATAAACGTGAACAAGGAGCTCCACAACATGCCAGCTTAAATTCATGTTGGCAAAGACATTTCTCATAAAGATCACATCGAGGAGGTACAAGGCCATGTGGAAAGTGGATGCTTACCCTTCTTTCAGCGTCTGAGCCTATTGTACATAGATGCTCAATTGCTTGGAAATTATCGCTCCCTAGTTGAAGATGCTTCCTGAGATCACCACTGTGTATGCCAAGGGCATCCATGCTTCTGAAAACTTGGAGCAGTCCTTCTCTCCATACATTTGACAAATGAGAGCCATCAAGTAGATGTATGGCTCCCTTAGGTTTACTGTCCCATACCAGCCATTGCTCTGGTTTGTAAACTTTTTTTCCTCCTTCCACCATGAGGCCATTAACTGGCTGGTGTCGTGGAATTCATAGTACTTCACCATGAAGTTTGTGTTTAGCTACTCCTTTGGGTCTCTTCATTTGTAGTACTTCTAAACTTCTATAGGGAGGAAAAATCCGACACACCCACCATTCTCATCGTTGATTAAGAATTTATGTGCATCTATATGGTCGATTAGCCACTTCAAAACCTCCATGCATGGGAAACATAAGGTTCTATTGGCTACCACGTGCAAATATGACCGTTAGATATTTGGGAACACCTGGTCATCGGGTGCCCTTACATCTGGGTCGCTGTGTGGGATATACTCCAGATACTCCTCTCGACTGATTCTGTTGAAAACATCCCCCCACTGTGGGCCCATTACTTTGGATCTAGTGCTTGCTTCTGTATCACCAAAGACTATAGGTTGGACAAAGGCTTTCTTTGTTGAGGTTTTTATGACTGACTCTACCTTGGGAGTGTACTCCAACTGCCTCGCAGTACCATAAGAATAACCTTCACCTGTTTCTGCTTCCTTTAGCTTGGGCGCTCTCGGAGAGCGTATGGTGGTTGGATTTCTCAGAGTAATTTTCCCTGCAACTTAGAAAATAGTTATAGACTGTGCAAGAAATAAGATGTATATAGAGAAAATCACTACCACCAAATTGACAAACTTGAATACATACCTCTTCTTCTTGTTTAACCTGGTCTTGATAATCTGAGAATCAACACAGTCTCGAGATGCTTACTTTTCTTCTTTGGATGCTCTAGAATTTGAACTTTTGCGTAGAATGAAATCGTTCAAAACCATTATAGAGATTTAACAGGGATGAACTTAACTTGTCGCATCATCCACTCAATTCAGGTTATGAGTGTAATTCTATTAAATCCACCATCAAATATTCAAAGACATTTTAAAATTAAATTCGATTGTGGGTTGATGGCGCGAACGCGGGTTGTAATGTGGCCTATTAGTGATTTAAAATTGGTGTTGTTTAATCAGCACGCAAGGTAGCAACAAATGTGGGGTGAAGCATTAATTGGTCTATTAAATGTCAGAATCTGATCATATCTTGTGTCAAAAAAATCCCATCGTTTCGCTAGTCCAACTGGTGAGTCGGGGGTCGGGGTTCTGCTTCGAACTCTTTTCATTGATATATTCTTTCAAATGCTTCAACGTCGATTGATATTTCTATACAGAGATGACGTAGCAAAGCTGACTAGGAGGTGTGACTAGGGCACATGAATTCTTAATACGACTTGAGACGAAACTAGGTCGTACGACACCCTTACATGCACACGACACTCGAGATCGACATCTTCATTTACTCATGTTAATTGGAATCATGACTTTCCTTAAGCTACACATTCTAAAACCCAATCCTATCTTGCCGACACTGAAAAGTATCAAGGATCAACGATCGACGATAAACCTACCCAAGTGCTCCTGGATCGACTCTCTTGAAAAAGTCCCGATGTCGAAAGTGTATCGGGGATCGACAGTTTATTTAACGCATAAAAAATAAATTGTTTTAATCTTTTTAGACTTTCCCTGACCCCGAGAAAGCACATCGGTCATCGGCTATTGGTGGTTTCTTTATGGATTTTGTCAATGTCTATCCCTCTTGTACTTTACCAACGTTTATGGAAGTCATTTTGCTGGGGAATTCTACACATGTCCATGACCGATACATTTTCTTTCAATCTTTTTAAATATTCTACTATGTTGTAGTCTAGCTTGGGTGATTCCCATGTGTGGATGTTTTATGGGAACTCTTTGGGGGGGAAAAGGTGCTTTCGGGTGATTGGATATTTTTTTTCCTCTAAAGGTTTTGCCAATGTTAAGGTCATTTGAGACCAGATGACTCCTACTTCGCGTTTGCACAGACAAAACCTCAGCGGGTGGTTCTTGAATCTCAAATATATCTTTGGAAGGGATTGACAAGTCAGGATCCCACAACAGCATGGTTGTTTCTTCTGATGGGCCAACTTCTTCCAGATCGACAATATTCACTGTTGAGCCGCTTGATTTTTCGGTAAGGGAAAATTCGTCTAGGAACTGATTGGCCATCAAATTCATCGCATGCCCCCATTGTGGATAGTCTCTTTCGAAATTTTTCTCTTGATGATAGGTACAGAAAGAATCGGATGCTGTATTTCCCAGGTTGATGTTTAAGTTGGTTGGGGGAGGTTAATTTGCTTTGAATGATGGGTTTCTTTTAAAAAGGGGTTTATAAGGCCTTTGGCCTTGGTTTCCTTCCCCTACACTTCTTTTCATGTCTACGATTTGATTTGACAACTTCTTTATCATCTGTTGTAGGTATTCTATGTCTCCACTTCCCTTTTCAGGGTCTTGTTTTGTTTGTTTTCGTGGGTGTCTAGTCAACAAGAGTCCTCTCTTGGGTGGAGGTTGAGATTCCTTCTTAACTAGTGAGACTTGACCCTCTTTACATCCCTTCATTTGGAATTCAATTGTTTTGGATTCCTCGAAATTTT
This sequence comes from Picea engelmannii, assembly GCA_009831015.1. NCBI lineage: Eukaryota > Viridiplantae > Streptophyta > Pinopsida > Pinales > Pinaceae > Picea > Picea engelmannii. The sequence goes on along the minus strand of ML776681.1, from coordinate 101,767 downwards.
CAGCTAGGGTATGCTTGGAAGCCCTTTTTACAAACATGGAAATAGAAGTAGGGAGAGCATTAGCGTATACTTCGATTTGCAACTCATGAGTGGGTTTAGCTTCAGGTTTAAATTTGTTCAGAATAGTGGTAAATCATTGATTGAAGTATTTAACCTTTTATTTTGAACTCATGGTGGTGATGAACATTTCGGCCAGTAAAGCTCTTGTAGTGGTTTCTTCTGCAAATTTGTCTAAAAAATATTTTTGAAACTTCATCCAACTAGTTATGGACACTACAAGTAAGTTAAAATACCACGTGGAGGATGAATTCTCAAAGGTATAGGGAAAAATACTGCATACTATGTCTTCATGTTGGACATTCATCAGTCTAATAACTAGTATGAACTTTTTAATGTGGTCTTCAGGCAATCCTGAGGTTTCAGGGTCAAATTTGGGAAGTAACTTTTTTGGATGTCGAGGGAGGTTATGCACCCGTCCGAGGATTTCCAGAGCATCTTTGGATAACCATGGTTGATTATTTTGTGGTGGGTTTCACCTTTCTTCATTGCGATCATTGTTATCCTCCATGTCATCCGACTCCGAAGTTGAGTGATCTGAGTTAAACCCTTCCTCGTCAAATTCAAAATCATCAGGCTCAAAGTAGTTACCGACTGGTGTTTCGAGGATATATTAAGGTGATGTTCGATCTCGGTGAGGGAGAAATCTATCATGTATTATACTATGTGAACAAAAACTTGGTCCGGGGTTTCAACCACTGGTTTGCTTACTTGTTTTCTACTAGGAAGTAATGAAGCTAAGGGTGATGATCTAATTTGTCGGGCGTAAGCTCTTGTGATTCTTCTGAACTGGTTCAACTCCTCGTGGGGAAGAGCATAAGGTATTTTGGGGAATATATGTTCTTCCTCTTGCTGGGGTGAGTTACTCGTTTCAGGAGTACTCAGTGTATGTGGGTTGTCTTGAGAATGACTAGCCATGCATGTGGGCTCTTTTGAATCTATAGGTTCTGTGAAATATTATATCATATATATTATTACCCATTCATTCACAGACCCTCCTTCTAGCACCAATTCTGTTGAGGGGTTCTAAATCCCTTTAACTCAACAACATGAACCAAACCCGCCATAGAGGCCCAATTAGACTCTGCAGCGTTTGATGGTGGACTGGTTCTCCATATCTTTCGATCCGACCAATTTATCGATGGGATTTACGTAGTGATTGACATGATATCTTCTTATAAAATTTCCTCCTTCAGTTTAAACGTTCTCTTTTTGTATTTTATTTTATTATATAGTTCTGATTAAAATATGTGTGCTAGTATAAACCGACTAGTAAAAGGGGGGTTCTTAACTACTCAATAAGGTTGAACTTGGGATAACCCTTGTGATCAAGCATGCGGACAAAGATATTCACACCTATGAAAACCCTAGTACTTATACATTAACTTGCTAGTATTTCAATTATTGGATGAGATACAATTATCGAAAGAAAACACACATGCAATAAAATGATGGCAAGAAAAATAGTTTCCTTAGATCTAGCATCAATCACACATTAAAACAACGATTCACTTTCATCATTAGAGACAAGAAATACAAAAAATATTGAAACAACTAACTTGTCAATAGATTCAAAAACTCATACTCGTTACAACATCCATTAATGAAATAAAGTTGGAAGTAACTCCTCCTGAATCCAATCACAACACCTTTGATGAAAAACAAAAATTAATCTCTGGTCCTAAACAAGACTTCTCAATTAAGGTAGTTCATAAATAGTTCTTTACAATTCCAAAAATGAGGGTCTTTTCCAAAACCATCGACCCTTGCTAAAAGGTCAATCTTCTTATTTATAATGAATCATTAACTAAAAATATCTATTACAAGTGCAAGCTAAGTAAAACAAAATATCGCCACATGGTGCTTTCATCTCTCTGTCTTATAAGAATCATCAAATAATTTTACTAAAGTGGATGACTCTTCTCATAATTTGACCACTTGACAAAGAGTTCCTCACATGTGTTGGCATAAGGGAACCTGTGCTAGTCCATCAGGGCTGGAATAATTTCTTTCACTTCTACTGCCCATGCTCTATACTTGACTATTTTAACACTTAACCACTGCAAAACTGCTCGAGCCTTAATCAGACACTCCATGAACTATTGTACTTGACCTGGTGCCATGCTCACCACCTTTGTTATCACTGTTGTCCATGTCGAGTCTTGTTTTGCATGTTTCTTGACTATGTCATGCAGGTCGACAAAGTCCCCGGGTGAGCCAAATTATGGGAGTCGATGTATTTCATCTCCCAATTAATATTTTCCCAGCTCTTTTCGCAATCGGCCCACTTCTCTTGAATCTCCCACTGAGGTTCCTGGGACATTTTTACCCAGTATTCAGCCTCTTTCCTGATCCGATCTATGTTGTTTTTCCTCAGCACCCGAATGTCGTGCTCTTTGGCGTATCAACCCTTTTGAACTGCATTGATGTAATCGATCCTTTCTACTGCTTGGTGATCCTTCACATACCACCTTTCCACGTCCTTTTAGGTCACTAGTGCCATCAGGGTGTCTTCTTGGAAATCGACTATACCTGCAGTGAAAAGGTGTCGTTCATTCGTGAATTTGGCATAGGAATCTTAGAACTCACTTCTCAAAAACACCATGGCCTATGTGGAGTCCTTATAGTATTTTTTCAAAAGGAGCAGATGCTCCAACTCCTTAAGTGCAGTGGCCAACTCCTTTTCATCCCTTATTTCTCTATCCAATGTGGCATTTGTGATAGCCATCCCTACACCGATAAGCTCAAACATATTGGCGTGTTCTATGCTCAACAACTCCTCCTCTGTAGTGGTGATAATCGAGATATCCAACGTAAGACTCATTTTCTTAGTGGTTCTCTTCATGATGGATTTTCTCTTCCTATCATAGGCGATCGCTTGTATGTCGGCGACCTCATCAACAAGTTAAGGGATTTTTTGTTCTCCCTAGAATAGAGTATTTCCCAGGCTCTCTATTGTGTGTACATGTTCTAGGATTGGTTCTTGAACATATTCCATATGTCTTGATGGAAATACCTTCATTTTTTTCTCATCGGCTGGTGAGTTATCGGTCAAAATCGAAGAACCAGGGGTAGGTTCGATACTTACTTGGTAATCGACTGTCGAATTGTCGAGCTGTGGAATTTCCTCTTTCTGCCCACCCAATCCTAGTTCATCTCTTGTGATGTCTATTGGGGTTCCCGACAAGTCGAGTAGCTCAGTGTCCGAGACAATTTTGAATTCATGGTTTCTCTGCAGAAGGTTTTGAATTGAAGCATCGGGACCTCGGGTAGATGCTCTCTCAGGTTCCCCTTCCTCTGTAATCTGCATTGGAATCACCATGGAAACCTCCGAAATCTCCTCATCATCATAGATGGTTATTAATTTGAACAAGGGGTTTGGTACATTGTCCTACCTGGTGTCCTTGACATCTTGGGCTGGGTTGAAATTCCCCCTAGTGATCTGATCTACGGTGATGGAACTTCAAGGTTTTCTGGCCCCGTGATTTCTTCAAGTTGTATTGGCTCTCCTCCGTTTTCGATTGGTCCATCAACGCGAATCCTCAACATCTCTACAAGATCAGGGTCATTCTGTAACTGATCAATGATTCTTTGTGCCCCTTCTAGAAAAAGAAATCCTCTTCTTTGTGCCTTTGTAGTCTCGGCTGCCCTAATTCCTTCCCTGGATCTGAGGGCCTCTTGAGCCAAATGCTCTATTGTCTCCACCTATTCGTCCATGCTCATAGCTCTGAGCCTATTCATTTTTGGGTTTCCCATCCTCTGTACTACCTCCTCCCAGTCCTAAGCGCATTCTGTGAAAATTTCATCCTTAAATTTGTCATGCACATATGGCCAACAGGATGATACCTGTGAAGCATGTTGGAGGACTAGGCCTTTAGGGTCGTGCTTGTGAAATCGGCCTATAGGGAACCTGAATTCAAGTTGGCTTAGCCCTTCTTGTTTGGCTTGAGCAATATCCTTTACCAAATAAAAACCCACATGAAAACTGTAGGGTTTGAAATCTCGTTTCTTGTCTTTGACTAGCATGGCGTTATATCCATGAAGGATAGTCTGATAGTAGATTTCTCCCACAATGAGCTGGTATGGGACGTGAGCGAGTAGTAGATGTGGTGCTCTGGTGGCCCCAAAAACCATGATATAGGTTAAGCATTCATCTAAATACCATTGACCTACCTTCGTTACCATTTTCTTGGCTGTTGTGGATAGTCTCGAGCATTCCTTTTTAAATACAATAAAATGAATATGGGAGATTAATTCATCGCAAATGAGTGCGTAGTATTTTTTGTACCTGTTCTCCCATAATATGCTGAAATAAACATGAACAGGGAGCTCCGCAACATGCCAACTTAAATTCATGCCGACGAAGACATTTATCGCACAGATCACATAGAGCAGGTACGAGGCAATGTGGAAAACGAGTACTTCCCCTTCTTTTGACGTCTGAGCCTGCTGTACACAAATGCTCAATTGCTTGGAAATTATCGCTCCCTAGTTGGAGATGGTTCCTGAGATCTCCATTGTGTATGAAAAGGGAATCCATTCTTCCAAAAACTTGGAGCAGTCCTTCTCTCCATACAGTCGGCAGATGAGAGCCATAAAGTAGATGTATGGCTCCCTTAGGTTGACTGTCCCATACTAGCTGTTGGCATAGGGGCAGACCCAGGGTTCAACGCTACAACAACGCACCAACAAAACCCTAACTACCGGCCCTTTCGGCAGATCCTGCGAACCAGATGAAGTCTCACTCGAGGTAGAGGTAGGGGTGGTTGTAGGACTCAAGTGTCTGCAACCTTAGCTGGGACACACATATGTGATTATAATACTTAAAACAACTCTTAGCACCATTAGTTTCCTAATATGCAATCACTATTCACTTCGATGATACAAGAGAGCTTCGCAGTATTCACACCAATCTATAGTATTCGAGCATTTAGCATATACAAATGGATCAGAATGAGTATATCAAGCACTAAGCATGACTATCTATATCAAATCTAACATTTTCACATATGATAAGCACAAAGCAAGTAGATCTATCTAAACATATTAGAGCACTTAGCATATAACATATGAACACATCAAGACAAAGCACAACGCACACAACACAGTGTTTACGTGGTTCACCCCCACCCTAGGGCTACACCCACCAACTCTTCTTCTTTATTGTCTTTGATCAATCAGTTACAAGGACAGAGCCTCAAAACCCTTACTCCGTACAGGACAGAAGATCTACGTAGCTCACTAGATCCTTCTTCCTTGCTCTACAACACAAAGCCTTCTACAGTCTCTCACAGGGACTTGCACTCAGCTTTGCAAGTCTTACACAAAATGCACAAAGCCTTGATCACATAGATTCAACTCTTGGCACTTAGCCTACATCACATATATGTTGATTTCACCACTACTCTATATGGACTAGACATCTATATATATATATACAAAATAGGCCTAAACATGGGTAAACCCATGGGCCGACATCCCAATCTCGTTACATAATCTCGAAAACCCAAAAAGGACCCAAAAGTGGGCTGAGATCCTGTGATCTCCGCTTCGTCTTGCACTCCTCCTTCGATAGGCTGTCAAAGTTCCAAAAAAGGTCAACATGACCAAGGAACTCCCAAAACTTGGTCAAGGGCCAACAGGCCCCCAACACTCACTTATGACTCATTCCGAGTCACTTCGGTCTAATCAATTCTGCCTCGAACACCTCGATCTTGGCTTGAGCTACTTCGACTTGCAACTTTGTTGTGGCCTCTTGTTTAGTGAACTCCTGGATCACTGCGTCGTTCACTTCCCCTTCTATGCATTGTTCTGTTGTGACGACGACTTGTTCTAGCTCTACTCCTTGGCTCTCGACCTCTGTAAACAACATGCATGCCTTATCTTGCACCAGTTGAAGCTGTTGGGTGACTTCCATCACTTTTCTTTGAAGCATATGGATCTATTGTTGCACTGTACATTGTTTGTGAGACCTCTTCATTCTGTCTACAATTGACAAGGCCTTCAGCTGTGCCTGTAGTGTATCTGCGTGCTTCTTCGCTTCATGGAGTTGCGGCTCTAACACCTGTAACTTTGGGTTCTCAGTGAGGTTCTCATATGTTTGAGCGCTCTGGTTACTCAGTTTCTTGCACTCTAAGGAAAGAGATTTTAATCTATCAACTACACCGTGGGAATTTGCCTCCCTTTGGTCTCGTACATCTTAAGGTGTCTTGGGCACAATGCAAAGCTCCAAGTCAACTATGCGCTACTAGAGCTGCTAGATTATGTCTTCGAGTTGTGCCACCTACTATGGAACTCGTTCTTTGGCCTTTATTTAATGACTTCCACAGAGCGAAGTGCTCTATGGACCATCTCGTGTACTTTGAGTTTCTCTGCGAGCAACTGTTCCTTTTCTTTATGCAGCTGGGATTTTTCTTCATTGACCCTCTCTTGCAGAGTAAGCTTCTTGCGTTCGATAGTAATACGCTTCTCTAGAAGGCCTTCCTGTGGTTGCACCAAATCCTAGGTGGCTTGCGCTGTCTCCTCCTGTGCTCGTCGAAGGTGAGCTTCGACTGTATCAACGATATGGTGGAGTTGAGCTGGCTCATCTCCTATTTATGGTGTTCTTGCTAATAGAAGTGCAGTAGAAAATGCGCGGCTAGACTGTAGTGCCTGTTGTACTTCTTGAAGTTCAACCTTGATCCAACTGAATACCTCCTCCTGCTTAGCTTCCTGCTTCTCTTCTATCTCCAATGAAGCATCATTTAGTGCTGCGACGATGAAGTCAAAGTCATCTGAGGTGAGGGTGGTCTCAAAATTAGTCCTGGTTGCTTTTGATTTCTTCCTTGAGGAAGGTTTCGAAGGGGAAACCTTCCTTTTCTTCGAGGGGTCCTCCTCATCTCTAGGCGATGTAAATTCTCCTTTCTTATGTTCCACTTCTATGCCATATATCTCTTCTTCATCACATCCTTTTTGAGGTGAGATAGAAGCGGTCTTCACCAAGGTACTATGAACATCTTGGGCTTCTTCATTTTTCTTGGTCTTGCTCAGTCCAGGTGTATCATGTACTACTTCTAGACTGTCAATATCAGATAGCTCCACGAGGTCTACTGGGACAAGGAGGTCTGTTGACCATTCCTTGATGATTTCCTCTAAATCCTCCTCTTTCAACTTGTAGTATGACTGCATCTGTTGTTTATGCTCAACAACGCACACTGTGATATAGATGAAATGACGGTCTATGTTGAATTTCATCAATGGCCTAAACCTATGGAGTGTGTTCAGGGTTATGCGAGGTTCAGACTGGATAGCAGTCTTTAGCTGTTTGTAATAAGTGTGGAAGACGACATTTGATTGCCACTGCTTCTTCATGTCGTTGGAGTACCACAACATACTGAACTTCGTGACTAGGGGTTCAAAGGGCTCGATGTCCAGGAAGGTCTCACCTTTCGACATTTCCCATGTGATGAATGTGATTAATATGAGAAGCCAAATGAAGTGGAACTCATATCCTTGGTCCTGCGCTTCCTTGTAGTCAAGTTCTAACTAGTTCACCAAGTACTTCACCCAATTCATGTGTAGGCCCTCTACGCACTTCCCTGCGAGGTCGACTACAAATACAGTTACTTGGGTGGGCCAGTTCTTGCGAACTAATTTCCCCGCGATCAGTTGACAGGCCAGGCGCACTGCACCGCTCTGGATAGAGGCTATCTTGTAGCCTCGCATGCCCTTCTCTACATCTCCACAAGTATCCTTTATCCTCTGGGTGAGAGCGCGATCCGCGGTCTTTCTGGGGTAGAAATCCCGTGGGTTGGGGCCTTGCATGCTTAGCCTTGCGATTCGATTGATCAATTTCAAATCCACTATGATGTGGTGGTTCAACCACAAATAACCTCCATGATAGCAAGACAACAGTAATTTGACGCATGCATTCACCTCCTAGTGTCGCCCAAAGTGTAGAATATTCATAACATTCAGTAGGGTGGACTACGCGAGGTTCTGGGTCCATGACTGAGGGGTAATATTTGAGTTATTTCCTTTTTTTCTCGTCAGATACTTATGTGGGGTGAGCATGATGTAAACCTTCCTGTCGTCGAGGTTGAAGTCGCTAAACTTCAACGTTGTGACCTTATTCTGGTCAGCACGAACTGCATGCACCTCTTTCGGAAGGTACACAGTGACCAATGCATATTCAAAGTCTCTAGACACACTGTCTCGGTTTATTACACCGCTCAAAGGTGGTAGATAGGTAGGTACGATGCTCGAGATCAGTTTAGCATTTGCGATATCGTCTCTATGCTTCATTCGTTTCTCATTTGCTGGCCGGGATGGTTCGACTCAAGCAGTGGACAGAGAGGCCTGTAGTCCTCTCGTCGAAGATTCTTGTACACCTATAGACATTCCTCTCTCCAACATGACTCTTTCAGTCATCAAGTCGAGGAGAACTTCTATCACTGATTCTTCAACTGCGGTGAGCTCGTCGGACATATGTGCTCAGGATTAAAATTATCAGGGTCACGATGGACTTAGACACTGCACTGGAATACTAGTAAGGGCACAATGATCACTGTATGCAAATTGTTCAGTTCATGGGCTTCAAATTATTAGTTAGCAAAAGTGTTCTCCATGCATGGAGTGAAGGGATAAGTAGGCAACTTGGAAACGATTAATTTACAATGGTTATGAGCCCCTATTAACTCTTATGTGATTCATTATGGCGTGGGCCAACGGTTTGATGAAGAACCTTTATTACTTTTCTATTTGTTCAGAGCGGAAGTCGAACGGATATATCGGCCCCAACGACTATACTTCTCCATGGTGAAGTGCCATGTGTCACTGTTCTAATATCCTGTCGAAGCTCCAATTCTGCAAATTTTCTTTCTGCAAGGTTCCCTCTGGAATATTCTGTAGCTTTCCAATCTTATCCCTCTTCTTACTTAGCTTTCTGGCCTTCTTTCCAGTGAGCCTTGTCTCGATAGTCTCTTTTCCATTTCGATTCTTATCGCCTTTTAACATAGTTACTGGATGTTGTTGAGATTCTTTCCTAGGATTCAAGGGTAATACCTTTTCTTTATCTTGAGTAAGTAATTTAGTCTTCCATGGGTCTCCTAATGTTCTTGCAACTTTGACATCAATGTTTCTAGTGACAACCATCTTCGATATGTTCTCCTGTTCTTCAATCAATTGTGCGTTCCTTCTAGCTAAGAAATCTTTTAAGTCTTGTTTCTTCTACTCCAAGGCTTCTTCTTCTTGATTTCATCTAGTTTGAGCTTTATCAATCCAATGTTTTCCTATTAGCATGGTAAACGGGGCACTGTCTTCAATAAACTTAATAATCTCAAAATATTCCTCTGTAGAAGTTCCATTAACATTCATAGGTATCTGAGCGAGCCTTCCACATAATTTTACTAGCTTTCCTCTAAATAAACCTATTCCTCATAGTGAATGGATCATAGTATGCCTTCCTATAGCTTCCCAAGTTCTTTCTGTCATTATATTCACTTGTGTTTCCTCATCTAGAACACAATCAATGTCAAAGTCTCCTATTCTTGCTTTGATGCATTCTTTGTCTTTCAAAATCTCTGATAGTCTAACATGTTGATGGTCATCCAAGGTTTCTTTTATCTGTAGTAATATCTTCTTTGATTCTTTCTGAGGTTTTGTTGTAGCCTTAGTTTCTGGATCTGTCTTAGGGTTCTCCTAGTTCAAAGTCATTCTTTCAAGCTTAGCGATCATTCTAGGGAAATCCAACACTTCATGGTCCATAGCCTTACAATAAAGACAACTAGGTCTTCTTCCAGGGCATTCCTTAGCTAGATTTCCCCGTCTTCTGCAACTATAATAGAGGGTTAATCCTCTCTTTCTTTTAAATGATCCCCAACCTCTTTTGTACTACGCGCTAGGATCGTATGAGCTAACCTGCAACACATTCTTTCTAGGATCTTGCATCCATTTGTTAGTCCAAACATCTTTTCTATGCATAGGTATAACATATCTTTCATGATTCTTATCATATCTATTCATATCAAACCTTCTTTTATCTACTAGTTCCCTAGTTTTTAAGCTAGGACAAAATCTATCAATCTTACCTAGATCCATACTCTAGAAACAAAAATTTCTACTTATCTTACTTTTATAGAACACAAAGCTTTCAGATCTAAAACCTTTTAACTATTCTTACCTTTATCAGAGCACAGAGCTTACAGATCTTACCTCTTTTATTCTTACCTTTCTTAGAGTTCCAAGCATTTAGATCTCGCCTCTTTCCATCAGATTTGATCTTCTTTCTTTAGATCGGGCTTCTTTCTTTCAGATCTGACCTTCTTTCTTTAGCACATAGCTTATAAGTCAAGTCAAATACTGCACGTTAGGGCATAGATCTACGCAGAGAGATTTCACAGTTTCAGGGTGGATCTTTGCACAAAGCTTCTTCTTTCTTAGTTCCTAGCAATCACAGTTTCAGTCCCAACAACATAACCATTTCTTGGCATAGGGGCAGACCCAGGGTTCAACGCTACAACAATGCACCAAAAAAACCCTAACTATCGGCCCTTTCGACAACACCTACGAAGCAGATGAAGTCTCACCTGAGGTAGAGGCAGGGGTGGTTGCAGGACTCAAGTGTCTACAACCTTAGCTGGGACACAGATCTATGATTATAATACTTAATACATCTCTTAGCACCATCATTTCCCTAATATGCAATCACTATTCACTTCGCTGATACAATAGAGATTCATAGTATTCATACCAATCTACAATATTCAAGCACTTAGCATATACAAATGGATTATAATGAGTATATCAAGCACTAAGCATGACTATCTAGATCAGATCTAACATTTTCACATATGATAAGCACAAATCAAGTAGATCTATCTAAACATATCAGAGAACTTAGCATATAACATATGAACACATCAAGACAAAGCACAACACACACAACACAGTGTTTATGTGGTTCACCCCCACGCTAGGGCTACGTCCACCAACTCTTCTTCTTTATTGTCTTCGATCAATCGGTTACAAGCACAGATCCTTAAAGCCCTTACTCCGCACATGACAAAAGATCTGCGGAACTCGCTAGATCCTTCTTCCTTGCACTACAACAAAAATCATTCTACAGTCTCTCACAGGGACTTGCATTCATCTCTACAAGTATTACAAAAAATGCACAAAGCCTTGATCACACAGATTCAACTCTTGGCACTTAGCCTACATCACATAGATGTTGATTTCACTACTACTCTATATGTCCTAGACATCTATATATATACAAAATAGGCCTAAACATGGGTAAACCCATGGGCCGACATCCCAATCCTATTACATAATCTTGAAAACCCAAAAAGGACCCAAAAGTGGGTCGAGATCCCGTGATCTCCGCTTCATCTTGCACTCCTCCTTTGACAAGCTGTCGAAGTTCCAAAATAGGTCAACATGACCAAGGAATTCCCAAAACTTGGTCAAGGGCCAACACCATCCATTGCTCCATTTTGTAAACTTTTTGTCCTCCTTCCACCATGAGGCCATCAACCAGTTGGTGTCATGGAATTTATAGAACTTCACCACGAAGTCTGTGTTTAGCCACTCCTTTGGGTCTCTGAGTTTGTAGTACTTCTAAACTTTTTTTGGGAGGAAAAATTTGACACACTTTCCATTCTCATCGTTTATTAAGCATTTATGCGTGTCTGTATGGTCAATTAGCCACTTCAAAACCTTTATGCATGGGAAAATCGGGGTTCTGCTGGCTACCATATGCAAATATGATCATCGGATATTTGGGAACACCTGGTCATCGAGCACCCTTACATCTGGGTCGATGTGTGGGATATACTTTGGGTACTCCTCCAAGCTGATTCTATTGAAAAGGTCCCCCCACCGTGGGAGAATTAATTTGGATCCGGTGCTTGCTTCTGTATCACTGAAGACCAGAGGTTGGACAAAGGATTTCTTTGTTGATTTTTTTATGACTGGCTCTACCTTGGGAGTGTAATCCAACTTCCTCGTAGTACCAGAATAAGAACCTTCACCTGTTTATGCTTCCTTTCGCTTGGGTTCTCTCGACGAGCATCTGGTGGTTGGATTTCTCGGAGGCATTTTCCCTGCAGCTTAGAAAATAGTTAGAGACTGTGCAAGAAATAAGATGTATATAGAGAAAATCATGACCTCCGAATTGAAAAACTTTAATACATACCTTTTTTGCTTGTTTAAACTGATCTTAATAATCTGAGAATCATCACAGTCTCTAGACACTTGATTTGCCTCTTCGGATGCTCTGGAATTTGAACTTGTGCACATAATGAAATCGTTCAAAACCATTCTAGAGATTTAACATGGATGAACTTACCTTGTTTCATCAACCATTCAATTCGAGTTATGAGTGTAATTCTATTAAATCCACCGCCAGATCTTCAAAGATGTTTTAAAATTAAATTCGATCATGGGTTGATGGCGTGGGCACGGGTTGTAACGTGGCCTATCAACGATTTCAATTTTTTTTTTGTTCAATCGACACATGAGGTAGCACCAAATGTGGGACGAAGCATTAACTGGTCTCTTAAATGTCACATTGTGATCGTATCTTGTTTCAAAAAAATCCCATCGTTTCACTAGTCCAGCTGGTGAGTCGAGGGTGGGGGTTCTGCTTTGAACACTTTTCATTGATATATTCTTGCAAAATCTTTGATGCCGATCAATATTTCCATACATAGATGACATGGAAAATCTGACTAGGAGGTGTGACTAGGACAAAGGAAACCTTAAGACGACTCGAGATGAAACTAGGTCGTACAACACCCTTATGTGATAAAGACACGTAGCACTTGAGACCGACGTCTTCATTTACTCGTGTTAATCAGAATCGAGACTTTCCTTAAGATACACGTTCTAAAACCTGATCCTATCTTGCCATCGCTAAAAATTATCAAGGATCGACGATAAACCTACCCAATTTCTCTCGGATCAACTCTCTCAAAAATTTCCCGATGCCGAAAGTGTATCGGGGATCGATGATCAGTGGTTTCTTTAACGCAGAAAAAAACAATTTTTTTAATCTTTTTAGATATTCCCCGACCCCAAGCAAGCTCATCGGTCATAGGCTATCGATGGTTTCTTTATGGATTTTGTCAATGTCTACCCCTCTCGTACTTTGGTGATGCCGATGGGGATCAACTATCTCTTGAATTTTCATGGAGAATAAATTACGCAAACCAACTCCACCTTCTACCGATGCTAATGATGCATCAACAATCGAAAATTAGTGTAAATGTGCGACCACTTCACCTGCTTGAATTTTTCTGACGTCGAACACAAGCACGTCAATCACAATGTTAACTGCAGATTCCTAGTTTGGATGTAAAGTTATTTTAGACATGAGGTTTCATTTAACAAGTTAAAAAAAACCTGACTTGATTGATAAGAGTCATGAAAACAAAAAACAAAATAAACCATCCCCCAAAGTGAAATCAATTTATACAGTAAAAGAAAATAAGTGGTACCCAAAAAGTGATAGAATTTCATAAGGCGTTTTAGGGTGTGTTGAGCGCTCAACACCTCCCATGGCCCACAATGTTGCTATGGGAAATTTAGTTACCAAGGAGAAGGCTATCATCCATGCACAATATTTGGAATTGGTTTACTCATAGTTCAACACACTTTACGATCTGATCCCTCACACTCCTTTTCCATCGAACGATCCATCCAGACCTACTCCAGAACCTATTTCTATTCCAAACACCACAACTACTTCTGCTCCTGCTCAAACCTTCGAGGTGAATGCAATACAATCAACTTCATCTTCGCAACCAACAGGTAAGAATAAAAACAAGGGTAAATCCAATAAACCTTCTAATAAGTAGGATAATCCTAAGACTATAGATAACCAACCAACTAGGAAACCTAATTCTCCTTGTATGATTTGCGAGGAGGACCACTACATGAAATATTTCCCTCATCATGAGGCTATCGTTGTTGCTGAACTTCCTAACTGGTTCAACAACAACATTTGGTTGCGCAAAATTCTGCTCCTCTGCAAGGGGGCAACGTAGGTCATTCCCACCATGGGGATGCTTCCACAAGTGCCTCTAATGTGTACATGTTTAAGATGATTAATATCACAACTCATGCAAATACCTATGACACTCCTCCAAGTGATCAGACTAAAGGGAAGGATGTCAATTAGACCTCTAGTTCCACTCCTCCTCCATCTTCCAATACTTTTCAGATTGAGAAGTTGATTTCTGATGCAGTGTTGTGCCCGCCCAAGAGTGTAATTCAAAAAGTGACATTTAATCCTAATGCCCACACTTCCAAAAACTACAACATCATTGAATATTTTTCACAAGCACCTTGTGATATTTCCGCCCTTGAAGTTCTACAACACTGTCCAAGTCAAAGTAGAACCCTATTGTTAGCCATTGGAGCTATGGATCTGGAGGAGTCGAACCTGATTATGTTTAATCTAGATTACTTTAAGGAGAGGGTATCCCACCACTTATCATTCCAAATTCAAGTTTTGGTTAGTGGAAATAACAACCATCACACAGTTTTGGATGAGGGAGCCTCCACCTGTGTCATGTCTTTGCCTTGTTGGAGAGCCCTTGGTTATCCTACACTAACCCAATCCCCTACCACCTTGAAAGCGTTTGATGGATGTGGTTTCCAACCTCATAGAATCTTGCAATATTTCTCTATGACGTTGAAGGGTAAGACCATTTCGATCGATATCAAAATGGTCGACGCGCCCCTGGATTGTATTTTGTTACTTGGTCGTAGTTGGTTCTATGTGATGATTGACATCACATCTTCAGTGTTTTGTATCTTATGATTTCCCCATTAAGGAAAAATTATCACTGTTGACCAACTTGAGTATACAACTCCAAATCTCAACAATGTTGCAATGAATAATGTCCCTTTTCTAGGACAAAATGGTTTTGAGAGTGTAGGTGTAGGTCTTCTTAAGGAATCCTCTCTCATGGGTTTTTTCCCTTTTCCCGATCCTCCCACCGCACATGTTTCCACGTTAAACATGATTTTGAATCATGAACGAAAATCCTTAGATATTCCTATAGAGCACCATTCCCTTAATTGGCGCCCTGTCTACTTTAGAACAAAGGTGTCGTTCCCTTTATTTTACCTCCTTTCTGCTTGCTTTTTTTAGTTTCATTATGAGGGGATTTTTTTCTCAAAAACCCTTGATTATATTTGAATTTATTTTACTGATAGTTTGACAGTTATCATTCATTTATGTTTCTCCCTTGAGTTTGCAAATATTCTCCTAGTTGTGATCCCCTAGGGTTAACATGATCCCTTGGTTCTTCCTTCCTTTGAGTTTGTCTGATCTTCATCTCGCAAATATTTCAGATTGCTTGGTTGTGTAGGATTGTTCATAAACTAGTATTTGCAAAGGTTTCTTGGTATTGAGCCTTCTTTTCTTCATTGAAACATCTCACCTTTTTGGATGATTAGGACTCTTATGCTTACCACAACCGAACTTGATTTCAGTTTCTTTCTACTCATTGCCTGAGGTTTTTCATGAGTGTTTGTATTATTTCTCTTTTGCATCTTTGATTTCTTGATTGAACATGTTATCCCCTACTTGTTGTCTTTCATTTCTCATCACTTTGAGTGTACTTTGTTTGATTGATTTTTTTCTTCGTAGTTCTCTATATCAAGCATAGATATCAACGAAGAAATTTTGCATTCATTAGGAAGTTTCTTTTGGTTTATGTTTGTAAAAAGAGATAGTTTTGCATGTGCATTTCAGATTTCAAAAACATTTGCTTGGTAGTTTGGGATAGTATTGATCATAAAAATTGAAAGTTGCATCATTTGGAGTGTTTTCTTGTGTTAAGAAAAATAGAACTCTTTTCCTTCCCCTACATGGAATTCATCGAAAGAAAGAATTGGATACCATTATTTTGCATTCTTTTGGAGTTGAGTCTCTCTCACATCATGAGTTTCATCTTTATGAACCCTTTGAGTTAAAATCCATTTAAAATCAAGCATGCGCTAATAAAACCAACTAGATCATTTTTTTGGTTTTAGCACACCAACAATAGCATGGGATTAGGGTCTTTGGACTAGGGAAAGTGAGTAAATTGTCCAAGACTACTAAAAAGACTGTAGATCACTAAAGAGCATATAAATCCAACTTTCATATAAGCATAGATAGGAACCCCCTGTCACACAGAGGTAAAAAAAGTGGTCACATGTGGGAGAGAAGTCGAGATTACCCCTCCAAAACTTAACCATTTATAGCAGAAAGATCATATATTGGGGGTTATTCTTGAGAAACCACTAGTTTCATTTAGTATTGGTGCTTCATGAACTCCAAATTCGTTCAGGGTCCTTTGGAGTCCTACCAGTCCACTTGTCTTTAGTTCTCTTGAAGAGATTCAGACTTTGATATCTTGCCCATATGTTCGGTCCCGACTGTTGACTATACCCGCCCAGAGGATGAATGCGATTTGGTAACCTTAGTGGCCTTTCTTGTGTACCTATAGAGGTGACTGTGGGGGGATTCCCAAAGTACATGGGCAGACATCGTATCACACTCTTAGTACCCTTAGAGGGTGATCCTGTGAAAGCGAGGGTTGCTTTCATTGAGAAGGGATATTATGTGGAGGTTGGGGTAATTGCTTATCATTTCTTTGCTGGAGGTTTGATATCTCATCTTTGAAAGATCATTGAGCTTACTGTTTCTTGGTTGATTGATTTTATTTTTTGTAGGAGTGTGTTTCTTTGACTTTCATAGTTGACCTTAGGATCGAATATTTCATAGTATGGAACCTGACACTCAGGAACCTCAACATAATATTTCTTATGAAGCTATGATCATGGATCACACTTCTGAAACCGAGGGCATCGCTCTTGAGAGTGGCGATCAGGTTGAAGAACTAGATCCAACCTTCATGGAAAGATTTGCATCTTTTGTGAATCCTTCACTTACTGAGATACTTGGAAAACCACTCTTTGATCCACCATCCAAGAGATAAATTGATTCTTATTCTTCTTATCAATTACTGCTTGGTTCCACCACTACACCATATTTTGGCAAGAACCCATCATCATTTAGTTTTACTGAAGGAATTGGGAATTCATCTTGTTGACCCAGGTAACCTCGACTCAACCACTTGCACATTCATATCCTTTTGCACATGAGTCTGGTAATATTCCTACTTCACTATTTCCACACATGCACACACCAAGTGCATTACTTGGTCGTTCCTGTTAGAACTAAATAAATTTCCTAGGCTAAGGGGAGAACTTACAAAGGTAACTAGAAAACCACTTCAGAACTGAAACTAGCCTTTTTAGTTCAGAGAGGGATCTCTCTTGTCACTTGGTCTCTTGGAAGATGGATCTTCTAAGAAGGTTTAATGGCTAGGTTTTGATTTCATGAAAATATTTATGAGGTTTGTTAGCAAGAAGGAAAGGAACCTGTTGGGAAATGGAGTCAACTCTGAAAATAATTGAAACAATGTTTGGTAGGTAGAGTTCTCAAGGAAGCAAATGCAAGATAGGTGATGAAATTTAAATCTTTTAATTTGTTGTAATAAGATGGAAGATAGAGGAAAACATATAACATCAATCATAGCACCGTAAGAGATGAATTATGATGAGTTAAGAAAGAAAATCAAAATCAAAATTTCTTAGATATAAAGCACTATTTAGATGAATTTCAAACCCATTAACATCAAATTTTAAACATATGAAAGGTTGCAGATTAAGAGATAGCAAACTAGAAAAACATACATGAAAGGAAGCACATACTTCAGGTCATCACCACATGAATCTTTGGTATGAAAAAACTCTGGACATCTCCACTTGTATTCATTCAAATTCAGAAATTGTTACAATGATCAATACAATTTGTCCTTTGTGCTTTTTCCAAACTGGAATACATAAAAAACTATCATATTTATACAATAATTTGATTCCATTCAGTTTGAACTGATTACACTAAAAATAGAAAATTCCAGTTCACAAAATTTGGGATTTGTGGATATTTTTGCAGTTTGGTCCTTTATCTTCGTCCTTTGACTTCAATTATATCTTCATTTGATTTGTTGCCTTTTGGTCCACACCTGGAAACCATTTATTCGGTCCTGGGAAATTACATTTGGTCTTACCCAATTTGACTATTTCCTTCCATTGCAATTCAGAAGGAATCTCATAATCTGTCATTTCCTTCATTAAAATTTCCAAGTGGCATAAGGCATGATAGGTATACCAAGTTTGACTGTCTTAAACTGATTTAAAATTTCAAAATCTGGACTTAGTTTATCAACTAAGGTAGCCCCTTTCAAACCCTCCTCCAGGGTTTCAGATTTGGAGTGGTACATCCTGGATTGAGTCAAGAGTGCATTATATTCTTCTTGATCCTGCAACTTACCTTTACCATCCTAGAATGATGGAAGGCCCTTTATGAACAATTCTTCAAATAAATTCTTGAAATTTTGCACCCTTTGTTCCATCTGTATTGCTTTATTTAAAACTGATTTCAAAAGATCATGTTTTACAATAATCCTTCTGGCCCAGATAATCAATGCAGTCCTGTCTTTTACCCTAATGGTTTGAATATATGCAGGAGGAACTGAATTGAAAAGATTAATGGCATTTTGTGCTCATTCAAATGGATTTTTGGATAAAGTTTCATTAACAACAGTGCATCTATGCATGGATATGATTGCAATATTATATTTATCACTCAAAAAATTAAAAAATGATCTAAATTTTTCATCCTCAACAGCTATAGAATCCCATATGATATGTTTATCTCCTTACAACAGACCTTTACCTCTCAATCTTGAATTAAATTTATTAATATTCTCATGCAAGACTACCTTTTCCTTTCGAACTTGGGATATATTTTCATCCTTTGTGCGCACTTCTTGCTTCAATTTCTCCATGTTTTCCTTTAACCATTTGATATCTCCCTCTTTCAAACTTACTTGTGACATAGCCTGAACAATGTCTTGAGTGGTTGATCCAATTCTTGAGACCATTCCATCTTTTCCTTTTCCACCTGCAAAAGCTTAGCCTTATAATCTAGTGCTTCTTTTCAAAATGTTTCTTTTTCCTGCTCTAAAGCTACCAATTATGTTGTCTATGCGTGTTTTGTAGCAGGCATCTTTGAATTTTTATTCAAACTCTAAATTATTTTATCTTTTTCATCCAATAAAGACTTCACACCTTGAGAGCCTTCAAACTCAATCCTTTTAATTTGAGTTTGACAAGCTTTGTTGGCTACTTTTTCCTGTCTTAGTTGTCCTTCTAATTTTGCAGCTAAGGATGTCATCTTTGAAGTTTTCAAATTTAAATTCAAATAATTAGAATACAACAAATCATTGGTCTGCTTGTGGAATTTCACTTTGTCAGGGGCACTTATATTGTCATATTTAATTTTAATCTAAGACACTTTATCTTCCTCTGCAATTGTAATATTAAAAGTTTTACTTTCAATATCCCTCACAACAAACAAGGAAGCTTTTTGTTGAGATTTTTTTTCCACTTCAGGAAACAAATCACGTATTTCACAAAAAGCCACATTTCTCTTTTCAACATATTATTTTTCTAGGTCTTCTCTGGACTAATAGGTTGTATTAGGTGCTTTATCAAAATAATATTTTTGACTGTGAAAGGCTCTTGAGATGCCTTCAATTTCAAGCTTAATTCTTTCCTCAATTTCTACAATATTGGTACCACTTTCCAGAGTGTTCAAATTCACTTGATCTCTAGGTCCTTCATCTTCCAAATCTACAATCTTCTTTGGCTGAATAATTTTCATTTTCTTTTTAGAAGTTTGTTCAACATCAATATCCATAGCCTCTGAAATGTTTCTTTTGTTGTACACACTAGCCTTAGGAATTTTAATCACCAACTTTTGAGGATCTTGTTGTGTTTGTACTGTTGCAATGGTGCTTCCACATCAATACACACTTCCATATTAACTAGTTTATCCAAACCTTCAACATTCTCATGTTCATAAGGTGCATTTTTATTCATCTGCCCTCTCTTGGATATAATCTGATGTGGATCATATTTTTTTCCTTATATTTATGAAGAACCAAAATATTTGATTTTTTCCTTAACCTGTGATAAACATGATCTGTACTTAACAACGAAAGGAACAATAACAAAGGGGAATTTAATGTTAGAGGCTTTGTGCAATTTGTTGAAGTTCCCTGTCTCAAAAATTATTCTCTGCCTGATGAACTCAAGAGAAAAAATCATGGGAGCTAGGAAAACAGGTAACAAGTAAGGAGACTGTTGTCACGGGGGCAAACCCAGGGTTCAATTCTTAACAACATGCCAAAACAACCCTGACTACCGGCCCTTTCGGCAACACCTGCAAAGCAAGCGAAGTCTCACCCGAGGTAGAAGCAAGGGGGGGTTACAAGATGCAGGTGTCTGTAACCAAGATGGGACAAAGATCTGTGTTAATAACACTTCGAAGAGTATTCTGTTAACACTTAGGAAGTGACATGCATTAGTTCATTAATCCTATTAACATCGCATAACATAATCAAAGATAGATCTAGTGTAGTAACAACCAAATATTATGCACCTTAAACACTTAACACTTAGCACTGTGGATCATATCTATCATTTTAACATAAGAAAATCATTTAAGCAACACATACATATACATTACACATATAATATAAGAATTAAGGAAAACATAACAAAGATAACATTTCACAAAGAAAACCATGAGACTCCAGATATATGTGGTTCACCCCAGGGTGGGGCTATGTCCACAAACCACTTCACCTCTTTAATATTTGCTAAATCTTACATTCATTCACTCCTGTGCACTAAGCCACAGAGTCAAGCTTCACACCAGACATGAGATCTGCGCATTGAGCACCAGATCCTCCTTCCAAAACTAGGTCAAATACATGTAGCCATATCACATCATTTGCACCTTCTACAAAATCATAGTCCCACACATACATGCCTTTGCACAAAGCACTCTGTTAACATAGAACTATATTCACTTTTCTAGATACTTTTACAATACAATATTTTTTATTTATATATTACAAACCCTTACAATAAGGCCTAAACATGGGAAAACCCCATGGGTCGATATCCCATAAACCCATTACAAAACCCTAGAGGACCGTTTAATGGGTCCACATAACCCTCAAAGTCGATGAGATCTGCAATCTCAGCTCCACCTGGGCACTCCTTCTTTGACCAATGTGTCGAAGTCCAAAAGTGAACCAAAACTAACCAAAGTTTCCTCAAAACTTGGTCGAGGGCCAACATGCCCCCAACACTCACCTATGACTCATCCCGAGTCACTCAGGTGCAGACAATGTTTCTTCAAAATTATCTATCTTAAATCAAGCTGCCTCGACTTACTGCTTCACCTAAGATTCCTGCACAACGAGCTCCTAGATCATATGCTCTATAACAAGCCCTTCTAGGCGTTGTTCTATTGCTGTGACAACTTGATCCGATTGTGAGCCCCGTCCATCAATATATTTGAATACCTTGCAGACTTCATCCTGCACATGCTATATCTTCTGTGTTACTTCCATTACTTTACCTTGGAGGGAAGTGATCTACTGCTGCACTGCGCGCTACTCCTGGGATATCTTCATTCTTTCTACCGCGGTAAGCGACTTCATCTATGCCTGCAACAAAAATGCATGTTGTTTCACTTCCTGTAACTGTGCTTCTAGCTTCCTTAGTTATGGATCCTCGATGAGCCTCAATTGTTTACATTCCGAAGCGAGGGATCTTATTCTTGCTACTGTGTTTTTGGTAGTCTCTTCCCTTTGGTCACGCACCTCCTGCGAGGCGCTCGGTACTATTTGGGCCTCCAATTATGTTATCCTAGCTTGAAGTTGTTGGATGATCTTTGCGAGCTTCACCATTTGAGATTCGACTGAATCTTTCTCCTCTTGTGCCAAGATTGGCACAAAGCAACATGCTTTACTTGCCACTTCTTTGAACATGGTCTGCTCTATGAGCAACTTCTCTTTTTCCCTCTGTAGCTGGGATTTTTCCTCTTGAATCTCTGATTTCTCTCTTTCTTGGGCTTCTACACTGTCCTTCATTGCTCATAATTGTGCTAAGACTTCATCTTTCTCCCTTTTCAGGGCTTCTGTAGCCTTCTCCTTCTCTTCCTGCGCTCTCAGGAACTGAGCTTCTGTTTCATCCGCAATCCTTCTCAATTGGGTTGGTTCATCCCCCAATTCTCCAGTTTGTGATGAGGAAGGTGAAGACAACACAATAGGTATTGCACGGACCAAGAAGACAACTTGTTGCACTTCTTTCAATTCCCTCTCAATCCTTCTGTACAAATCCTCTTGCTTCTCTTTGTATCTTTGCAAGATTTCTTTAGAAGAATCCTCCATAGCTCCATGGACCATAATGATGTCATCCTCAATGAGAGTGGCCTCCAACTGGGGATTATTAGTGCATGTCTTCTACATGACTAAAGGTTTCATTGGAGAACCCTTCTTATTTTGCGGTGTTACTGTCCCAGTAGGGGGATCTTCAGGCGGTGTAGCTTTTCCTCCCCCTTTCTCTTCTTCTCTTTCATATCCTCCTCCATGTCCTTCTACTTCATCTTCTCCTCCTCCTGGAGAGCCAGACCTGTTACCTTCAGAAGCGTTGTCCTCTTCATCACTCTCTATATCCTAGACTTCATCCTGCTTTTTCTTCTTCTTCATCCCACTGGATTTTCTGACATTTTCAACTCGGGTAACTATGGGTCTTCTTATGGTGTTAGTGTCAGATAATTCTGCATCAGCAACAGGTACAAGAAATTCCTCTAGCCACTCCTTTGTAATCTACTCCATATCTTAATCTGCTAGTTTGTAGTATGACTGCAATTATTCCTAGTTCTCATTTCTGGGCGTGGTGATGTAGATGAAATGAGGATCAACACATAACTTTTCTATTGGTCGGCACTGGTGCAGGGTGCATGGTGTCATGTGTGGAAATGATTTGATGGTGACCTTTAACTACCGGTAATATCCATGAAACACAGAATTAGACTGCCACTTCTTTGTCATGTCGTTGGTATACCACAGGGTTGAAAACCGAGCGACCAACATCTTCGAGGTTCCGATCTCTATAAAAGTGGTTCCTTCAGCCATTTTCCAAGTGACAAATGCGATCAAAATGATCAACCAACTGTAATGGAATTTGTATCCAAAATCCTGGGCTTCACGATAATCCTTCTCTAGCTCATTGACGAGGTAGTTCGCCTAGTTCATCTACATGCCATCCACACATTTTCCTGCGAGGTCCACCACGAACCTGGTGACCTGTGTGGGGTGGTTCTTCCTCACGATCTTTCCAGCTAGGTGTTGGAAAGAAAGGTGCAATGTTCCATCCTATATAGAGGCCACCTTGTAACCTCGCTTTCCTTTCTCTACCTTTCTGTAAGATTCCTTGATGCGCTACGCTAAGGAACGGTCTGAGGCCTTCCCTGGATAAAACTATTGAGGGTCAGGACCCTTCACACTTAAGCTTGTGATACGGTGGATCAATGTTATATCCACAGTAATCCTTCTGTTGAGCCACAAATATTCACCATGATATCACGACAGGAGGATTTTAACGCAAGCGTTAACCTCCTGGTGGCAACCAAAATGCAGGATCTTCATCACATTCAGCACGATGGACTGTGCCAACCCCTTAATCCATGGATGTGAGATGAGGCGAGGATTCTTCCCAGTTGTCTTCATGAGATAGTGGTGAGGAGACAACATGGCATAGTTCTTTTGGTCTCCTAAATTGAAGTCAATGTTATTCAATAATGAGATCTGTCCCAACTGACTCCTGACTATGCGAATTCCTTTCGAAATGTACGAAGTAAAAACAGAGTAATCAAAGTCGCGAGGGATGTTTTCACAATTAACAATGCCAACTAAAGGTGGAATATATTCGGGTAGGATTGACGATATCTGCTTTTCATTAGCCAGATCATCGCAGTGCTTACTTCACTACTCAGTTACAGGGTTGACACAGCTGGAACGATGTCCACTCGAAGGGGAAGCCTACAATCCCCTACTCAATGACACTTGAATACCTTCAGATATCGGTTTGTTGGCCATTAGCTTCTTAAGTAATTCCTCAATAGACTTCTCCAATTCACTAGGCTCGTTCGACATTCTAGATTTTAACAAACAGGTGGGGTAGGAAAACAAATAGGTGGGGTAGACAAATGGACAAGTGGGGTCTAATCTCAGATAGCACAACTCGACACTTGGACATTTCTCTGCTTAGCTCAGACAATCACGGGTAGAAAAAAGTGGTCTCGGCACAACAACTGATGAGTTAAATAAGCGGGGTATCATAACGAATCTTCCAATGGCTAGGAAATGCTTCCTTCAATGTAAATCTATCCATTATGGCACAGTCTCAATGTCCCAAAAGCGGTCCATAATCCCATAAATGTGTTTTATAACCATTTCAGAGCATTATTCTAATGGTTGGGGTGCCTCCAATGGTCATATAACTTCGCCAGGGTGAAGTCCAATTTTGCGCGGACCTACTGTTCCAGGGAGGTTCAAAACTTGGGAACCTGCCTCCTGCGAGGTTCTAGTCTATGAAGTCTTCCATCTAGTCTTTGTAGCTTCTTGTAGCTTTTCCAACTTAGCTTTCTTTTTATTGAGCTTCCTTGTCTTTTTTCCTATTATCTGAGTCTCTCTAACTGTTTCTGGAAACCTCTTTCCATTTTTATTCTTATCTTCCCCTAGTGTAGTGGCTTCACACTGTTGAGGTGCCCTAAAAGATTCTGAAGTTAATATCCATTTCATTAACACTTCCTGAGTGGACATACTTCTTTATTGGATAGATAGGTCCTTCAAGCCTTCTTTCATTATTTCATCCTTGGTAGCTAACTCTCTTACTTTATGTTCCTCTTGCGTTGTTACTTTGTTCTGTTGCTTCGACTTATCTTCTCATTCTTCTATTAGTCGATCTATTTTCCTAGCTATGAAATCCCTTATTTCTTGAGTTTTATTTTTCTGTAGCTTCTTCCTATGCTTTCCTTCTGATCTGATCCTTCTCAATCCAAGTCTTACCTAACAAAAGTGGAAAAGGGGCGTTGTCCCCAACAAATCGAATGACTTCAAATTCTTCTTCAATCGATGTTCCATGAACAATCATAGGTACATTAGTAATTCTTCCACATAGGGTTATCATCTTACCCTTAAACAAGCCTATCCTTCCTAACGAAGGTACCACCATAGGCTTTCCCAAAATTTTCCAAGTTTCTTCTGTCATAATATTTACTTGTGTTTCTTCATCCAAGACACAGTCGATGTTGAAGTCTTCTATTCTTGCACTTATGCGTTGTTTTTATTTCAGGCTTTCTCGTAAACTGACATCTTTGTGAACATCCATCATTTCTTTTAGCTGTAATATCATAGTCTAAAATTTCTTTGATCCTTTCTCTTTATGACTTTCTATCATGCCCTTAGTCTCTTGAATTTCTTCATATTTTTCTTTTCTCATGTTCATTCCTTCAACTTTAGCAATAATCCTTGGACAATCCTCAACCTCATGACCAATAACCTTACAAAAAAGAAAAATAGGGCCTACCTCAGGACATTCCTTAGCAAGATATCCCATCCTTCTGCAAGTATAACACAATGTTAATCATCTTTTTCTTTTAAATGTTTCCCAACCATTTCTGTACTACGCACTTCCCCTAGGATCATAGTGTTGGACCTGCAATCTGCAAAAATTCTTTCTAGGTTTTTGCATCCACTTATTAGTGCAACAACTCTTTCTATGCATAGGAATAACATATCTTTATTCATTTCCATTAAATTTACTCAAAACAACTCTTTATTTCAACTATGCTCTAGCCTTCAGACTAGGACACAATCTATTAAACGCACTTAAATTCATGCTTTCAAAACAAAAAAATTCACTTATCTTTCTCTTACCAAAGCACAAATCTTGCTTGTTTAGGATATTACCTCTTTTCTTAAGATAATATTACTCTATAGGCACAAATATTCACAAGTCAAGTAGAGTACTGGACACTTCAACAACAGATCTACACACAAAGCTTCTCTTTTTCTTTACTTTAGTTCCCAACAATCACAGTTTCAGGTCCCGGCAACAGAACCATTTGTTGGCAGAGGGGTAGACCTAGGGTTCAATGCTTAACATCACACCAACAAAACCCAGACTACCGACCCTTTCGACAACACCTGCAAAGCAAGCGAAGTCTCACCCGAGGTAGAATCAAGGGGGGGTTACATGACATAGGTGTTTGTAACCAAGATGGGACACAAATCTGTGATATTAACACTTCACAGAGTATTCTGTTAACGCTTAGGAAGTGACATGCATTAGTTCATTAATCCTCTTAGCATCACAGAACATAATCAAAGATACATCTAGCGTAGTAACAAAAAAATATTATGCACCTTAAACACTTAGCACTATGGATCAGATCTATCATTTTAACATAAGAAAAGCATTTAAGCAACACATACATATCCATTACACATCTAATCTAAGCACTAAGAAAAACATAACAAAGATAACATTGCACAAATCAAACCATGAGACTCCATATATACGAGGTTCACCCCATGGTGGGGCTACGTCCACAAACCCCTTTGCCTCTTTATTATTTTCCAAAGCTTACATTCATTCACTTCTGTGCACTAAGCCACAGAGTCAAGCTTCGCACTAGACAGGAGATCTAGGCACTGAGCACTAGATCCTCCTTCCAAAACTAGGTTAAATACATGTAGCTAGATCACAACATTTGCACCTTCTACAAAATCATAGTCCCACACATACATGCCTTTGCACAAAGCACTCTATTCATAGAGAACTATATTCACTTCACTATCTACTTTTACAATACAGTCTTCTTTATTTATATCTTACAAACCCTTACAATAAGGCCTAAATATGGGAAAACCCATGGGACGATATCCTATAAACCCAATACAAAACCCTAGAGGACCCTTTAATGGGTCCACATAACCCTCAAAGTCGGTGAGATCTATGATCTCAGCTCTTCCTCAACACTCCTTCTTCGACCAATATGTCGAAGTCCAAAAGTGGGCCAAAACTGACCAAAGTTTTCTCAAAACTTAGTCGAGGGCCAACAAAGACTCATGAAAACCATACACCCAAATCATTATTGAATGCATAAAAAGTACCCATTCTCCTACTCTATTTTCTGGATTTGGCTGCAGATGAATCTTCATGTCCTCCAAAACTCTGGGTAAACTTGTATTAAAAATTAGAGAATAGATTCTTGACATGACCTTGTTGATGAATATGAGAAAAGTGATTCTTTTACAGTTAGTAGATAAAAAGGTGGCTTCAGGGATTTCTCCATGGTTACTTGCTAAGAAAATATTTAACAGATATGTATATATTCTGAAATGTCTCAAAGAGTGGAAATTCACAAGCTTCTTGTGAATAATATCATCTAGGAATTTATCAAAATTAATCTGCACTGACTGACCAGACTCTGACTTGAAAAAAATCAAAAGAAAACCAAGCATGACTTACAAAACATATTTATCACTATATAGACATAGGACCCGACTCAACAAGGAACAAACCCACTAAACTTTATTGAACCATCATGTTGATACTCATTGGTAAGGACAAAATCTCATGTTTAATGATTTGTTGTAGAAATTGATTTTTGATCTCTGGCTAATATTCTATGTAAACCTTAATCACTTTTTCTTCATTGATAGACTCAGAATTAAAGGAAAATGAATTTGGTATATCGAGTGACTTTCGAACTAACAAATTATCTATTCTACACAGGCCTTGAGACCCTTGTTTATTTAAAATTACCCTCTCTGAATGAGAATATTGTTTAGTGCACCAACCTACGAATTCAGGAAACGGGAAAGAGAGATTGACAACATATGGGACAATGGAAGCCTGGACTGCTTCTAAAAATGGAATATTCTTTCCCTTTATATCAACGAGGTTGCTTCGAGACAAAAAATGGGGTAAACATTGATATCGAGATCAAATACATATGCATCTCTGTCAATTACAGCTTCCTCATTATTTTCAAGGTCTTTCTCTCCTACTAATAATACTATGGGATCCATGGTGATGGGATAAATACCTGGAAGTGAATTGTAGTGGTGCAAAGTTTGGCTGCAACATAAAATGGTGGTCGTGATAATGTTCCAACGGTTCTTAAGTTTGAAAATAATAAGAAATGAAAATTTCAAATCAACATTTTATGTTTTTCAAATTGTGGAGATGTGGATTGGTGGTTTTGGAACAACCCTCTTGTCATTCCACAATCAATACGATGCTGACACACACTCCTCGATAGAAACCACAGTTTGGATTGCAGAACCACCCTTCACAATTACCTCCCGAGCAACTTCAAACTCTGCAATGCTTCCTGGCCGTTGATTTTGATGGATCTTGATCAAAATTATTCCGGGCCAGATCTTATTAATTTCTCTTAAAAATTTAATTGTTTTATGCCATTGTTAACCCTTCTGTCAATTTATCATGCCTCCAAACCATTTAGCACCTTTGCTAATTTTAGAATTATGACCCTAGGTCATAATTGTTTTTTATTGGTGACTAACATGGGCTCCAAATAGGGATGACATCCTCCATGCGAGGTGCCATAGAACTATAGATCCAATAGCCTTATTCATTGGGCTATTTTTGAAAGTTTCTAAATTTTTTCTAAAAAATAGAAACATGAATACCTTGCCTATTTCAATTCACACCAATAATTTGCAACAAAACCTTAGGGCCTTCTCTTCAGGCTTCAAATTTTGTTGAGATGAAAAAACTTAAACTTCTCTATCTCAAAAAAAATAAAAATGGTTATTTACAATGAAATGGAAAGACCAAAATACTTTTAAGAAAGGTAGTGTTTGAGAAACCTTCCATTTACAGGTTCTCCACCAATGATATTTCCATTCATCTCCTGCAGTAATAAGAATTGCTCCCATGATAAGCAACAATTTTGAATGGTCCCAGTCAGAGGCGATCAAACTTTCCATGCTTCCCTTTATCTTCATTTCTTGCATCCCACTTCAACACCAGATCATCTACCTTGAAATCATCAACCTTTGTATGTCTGTCAAAAACCTTTTTCATGATGCAGTTATGAGTTGTTGAAAGCTCATTCTCTCATTTGTTGCACATGGATCAGTTGATTTATCCTTCTTTGAGCATCATTTGGTTCATATTCTTTTTCTTGCAACAACTTCATCACTGGTATCCCTAATGAAGTAGGGAAAATTGCATCTATGTCATATACAATATGAAAAGGTGATGTAGAAATATACCTCTTGGTAGTGATCCTATTATTCCATAATGCATAAATAAGTTTCTTGTGCCAAGCCTTCTTGTTTTCCTGTAGAAGCTTCTTAATAATTATTGTCAAGCTCTTGTTGGGTGACTCAACTAACCCATTACCTTGTGGGTAATAAGTTGTGGAATGAACAAGGATTATGTTATAATCACTGCAAAACTTTTCCATTCTCTTGGACTTGAACGTTGTTGCATTATCGGTTATGATTTTGAATGGACAACTAAACCTAGACATAATGTTACTTTCCAAAAATTGAATAGTGACAGCATCGATAGCTTGCCTTGTTGGAACTGATTCAATCCATTTGGTGAAGTAGTCTATAGCTGTCAATATCCACCTATGTTGAGATGAAAATGGTGGATGAATATCTCCTATAAAGTCAAGGCCCCATTTCCTAAACGATGCTTCAACAGAAATAGGTTTTAATGGCAAGGTCTTCAATTTCCTTTTGCCATAAAAAATATGACACTCATGACAATTGGACACCTCCTTGTACACATCAGAAAAAATGTTGGGCCAATAGAACCCTTCTCTCAGTATCTTATGCACAATGGTTTTCCAGTAATGGTGCCCTCCACAATCACCTTTATGAAATTCTTGATAGCATGTTTTACTTCTCCTTCCAATAAACAACTTAGAAAAATCCCACCTGGATCTTTCCAATACAAAGAATTATCTAGAATACAAAATTTTGTTACTTTTAACTTCAAAAATCTAGCCTTTGTCTTTCTCAATTCAGGAGGAGCCTGTAAATTCCTTAACACATAGATAATATAAGAATACCATGGATATTCAAGAAATTTATAGGATACCTATGGGACTATCTCTTCCATTTCATTTTATAATAGGTCATCAATAAAATTTATTCCCAAGACATCATAATTTGACTGTGTCATCAATTTATAAAGCCCCTGACCTTTGATCAAATTTGTAGGATTTATCATACTCTAACAAGACAATTATCCATTTGCCTCTTTTTCCTTCAGGATCAAACTGAGTTAAGATGTATTTCAAAGAATTAATAGGCACATAAACAATAACATGAGAATGTAAGATATAAATTATGAATTCTTTCAGGGATTTTACTAGTGCATATGATTGTTTCTCCATGATGTCATACTTCAATGGAGAATATCTCAGAGTTATGTTGTAATAGGATATGGGCCTTTCAAAATTCTTTTCATCTCTTTGCAACAAGACATCAACAATGGTGTGTTTTGATGCAAAAGAGAACAAGATGAAATCCTTTGTATAATCTGGACTGGCCAATATTGCTGCCTTGGTCGATGCTACTTTTATATCCTCAAAGGATTTCCTGGATTATGGAGTCCACTTTATCTCACTACCTTTTATGATCATGTTGGTAATGTACTTTATGATTTCAACCAAATTGGGGATAAACCTCCTCATAAAGTTTACTCTTCCAAGAAAGGACTGTACCTTCTTTTTGCTCCTGGGTGTGTCAATTTTCATAATTGCAGCCACTCTGCCAGGATCTGTTTTTATTCCTTCTTTCAAAATGATATGACCAAGTAGTTTCCCCTCTTTCATTCCAAAGTTAGATTTCTTGGGATTTAATGAAATGCCAAATTTCCTACATTTATGAAAAACCCTTTTCAAATGTTTAAGATGTTTATAATTAGAATATGAAAACACAGTAATATGATCTAAATAAATGAAAATGAACTTATCTTTCTCATCATCAAAAGATATATCCATATCCCTTTGGAAAGTTGCTCCTATATTCACGAGACCAAAAGTCATCTTGGCTTACATGAATGTACCCCAGGGTGCCGTGAAGAATGTATTCTCTTGATCATCGGGATGCACCATGATTTGGTTGTATCCAGAAAATCCATCAAGCATTGACATTTTCTGTGATCCAACCACTTTCTGCAGAATTTAATCCATCTTGGGAAGAGGATAATTGTCTTTGAGGGAAACTCTATTTAGATTTCAAAAGTATACACATAACCTGATTTCACCACTTTTCTTTCTGACATAGACTAAATTAGCCAACCATTTAGAGAATCTTAAAGACATTATAATCTTAGCATCAAACAACTTTCTTACCTATTTCTCAATTAATGGTAACAGTTGTTGGATTACTCAGTGGGGGGGTGAATCAGTAATAGAGAAACTCAATCCTTTTTAACCATAAAATGCATGTGTTATATCAATGTAGAATTATCATCCAATAGTTGTAGAGTAAATAAACAATGAAAAAATGAGAAATCATACACAAACACAGTACACCAGTGTTTTATGTGGAAACCCAAAGCGAGAGAAAACCACACAATTCTTTTTCTTATATGTATTTAAGAATTACATTCATTGGAAGCACCAAATTCCTTTGTTTTCTAGTTGCAACTGGAAGGAGGCTCTAGCCCCCTAGTTTCTCAGGCTACAACCTAAGGGAAGCTCCAACTCCCCAATTCTCTTGATACAACCAGAAGGAGGCTACAACCTCCTATGTTCTTCGGCTACAACTGGAAGGTGGCTACAACCACTTGTCCTTGCCCCATTCAATCGCCCTGAAATATAAGTAGAATGATGGAACCACTATCACACTATCACTATGAGATATATTGTTGTAAACCTGTACCAATCAACCTGCACCAAACAACCTGTAACAACTTGTACCAATAACCTATGCCAACATGTACCATACATCAATTTGTACCTCAACTTGTTGCATGAACCATGCACCAAACCTGTACAAATAATCTGTCCAAAAAACACATCACAACAACCTATATCATCATTATTTTCAACCAAATCAGATATACTCACCAAGATAAATCACCTAGACAAATCTCAACCATATGCACAATATCACCAAGATGTGCATCAACCAAGCATAACACAACAACTCATAATCATCACCAAGATCAATATGTGCTTCTAATAATATACCAAGACAAGTATGCTACATCATCCATAAACCATGTGTCAAAAATACTACTAACAAGTGCCTCCAACCATGTACCAAGTATGTACCAATCATGCATCAACTATGACTCATCAAAATGTACCAACATCATCAACTACACACCTCATGTATGTGCCAACTCATCAACTACTTGTCTCAACCATGTACCCAACATGTACCTCAACCAAAAGCCCTAATCAATTTCATCATCCAAATCTAATTTGTAACTTTGCAATAGACTTGGCGTATATGATCACATACCTTCAAACCTTCCTTAACTTTAACAACACGAGACTAGCATTTTCATCAAACTTTAGTTTAGTCTCACATGACTAATTTTGGATTAGTCAACAACCCTAACTTGAAATAATCATAACTATGTACTTGTAATGAATAAAGATATGAAAATAGTACATAATATTATTCAGTGTCTTTTATGCAATTCCTCCATATTTCACTACTTGGGACCTCTTAGAAAAGGAGTTATAGCAAAAATGGCATAGCTTGTTGAATTTTGGATTATTCTAGAGAGCGAACTTGTAGAGCGTTCCCCGCACAGAATATTTGTTGTATGGATCTAAAAATGGTACAAAAAATACTATAGATTGTACTCTAACCAATACATTTGGTCTTACTAAATTTGGATTTGTTATGAAGAATTTATGACGTTTTTACTCAAAACATTGGTTTTAGACAAGTTTTAGGACTAGCCACAAACCCTATTTTCCACGGAGTGTAAATAAAAAAATACAACGACCCACAAGATAAATGTTTTATCACAACTACTTGGATATGTTTCCTCAACTGCCTCCCAATTTCATGGTGAGATGACCTGTAAATAACATACCTTAGAAAACATCATCAAAAGAATTTGTCCTCCCTTGAATTTTGGCCTTCTTTACTTCACCTTCCCTATGAAATTCGGATTAGATATCCTTTGGTTACCTCAGTCACTTGTAGATATTTAATATTCTCAAGTGTGATTAAAAATGAGAGACCCTTGCCTCTTATTATTACTTTCATGTAGCTTCCTCAAGGGGTTACCTTCTAACCATCTTAACCTACTTTCCTTATTTTAGGGGCTAACCCACTTCTAACCACTTGTCCACTTAGTAATTTCTCCATTAACTTTATTATTTAAACAATTTCTTTTATATCCACTTTGAATTATAGTACACTCATCACTTCACTTTATTATTTAAATAATTTCTTCTTTGCAACCACTTTGACTACTTTGACCTTTTGGGGCTTCTAGAAGACTCATGAGGGTTCTCCAACTTCACATGTCCATAACTCTCTAACTGTGAGGAGTCATGTGACGTTCCACATACCATCGGAAATGGCATGAAATGTACTATCCAGATAGAATAGTCTTACCTTCAAATATATTAAAACACATACCATTATACATCAAACAAACTTGGTTCCATTACCCAAACCTTTGTGCTACCGAAAATCTCTACCGTAATTTTGTCAAGGGTTGATATCAATGAAAACCAACCCAAATAATAAACAGTAGTAAGGTGTAACATACCCACTACGGAATTTCAAATTTTCGACCTTTTTCTTCTTTTCTCCGAGGAACATAGTTCCCCGGATCCCTATGGGGCCTGATACAGACCCTGCCATCCCTTATCTGCACTCATATAATCGACGGTTATGGCCACAGGCCTTATCAGAGGGTACTCATAGACTTTCACGATACGAGAAATTGTGATGCCGGTATTCCTTTGTTCATTTCAGGGTTTCATCCATTGAAATTTCGCGGCTAGCGAATATGAGGAAAACTGACCTTTGGGAGTCCCAGGCACCGAAAAGCCGAAACGCCAAAACCATGTGTGCTAATCCATTTCGGGACTTCGCCTATCGGGATTTCGCGATATGCGAGGACAAGGCACTTGCCTCTAGATGTCCCGGGTGCCGAAACACTGAAACCTTAATTTTAGTTGCTCTATACTCATTTCGGGGTTTCATACTTCGGGGTTTCGCAAGTCGGGATTTCGGGGGATGTGATGACATGAGGTCTCACATTGAGGTTTTTCGGGGGCTGAACTCCGAAATACTAACTCTAAACATGCTTCCTTGTTTTGGGGTTTTCGCCATTGGGATTTCGGGATATGCAACGACAAGAGGTCTCACACTTAGGTTTCCCAGGAGTCGAAACTCCAAAAGCGCCAAGCTTTAACACACTTCACTATTTCGGGAATTCATCCATCAAGATTTCGTGAGTCTGGGGTTTCGAGACTGGCAAACATGTGGGGCCCGCACTTAGGTACCCTAGGTGCCAAAATACCGAAATATGATAACGTTTCCACACTCTATCTTTCGGGATATCGCAAGTCAGGATTTCAGGACTTGCGATTGCAAGGGATTTTACCCCTAGGTGTCTCGGGTACCAAAATGCCGAACTATCCTATCTCATCCATTCCTTAAACTATTTTGGGGGTTTCGATTATCGGGATTTCACGACTCGTGATGATCAGGGTTCTTCCCCTTTGTCTTCCTGGGTACTGAAATGCCGAAACGATTACCGACAACCACGTGTCCTATAAATGGACAGTCCAGATACCTCCACGAACCCTGGGGATCTATGGTCCTGATTCCTTTGCTACTTATGAAGATAAAAGGGGAGGGGTTGAGGAATTAACACCCTCATTTATTCCTCCAATCTAATGGTCCCAACTGACCTCAGATCTTCTGACAGGATCTCGTCCATTGCTCGATACTTATCCACACATTGTCATTTCAGGATTTCGTAAATCGGGGTTTCGGGATTCACGAGTACAAGAAAACTCGCACCTAGATACTCCGGGTGCCGAAACTCCAAAAACTCTTAATTTACCCCCATGCTAATAATTCTAGATTTCGCAAGTCGGGGTTTTGGGACTTGTGAGTGCAAGGGGACTCGCCCTTGGGTACTCCAGGTACTGAAATGCCGAAATGTTGGGATCTACGAGGACCATTCTCCCTCGTGCAAGAGTTTAAGTCTTAAACTATAACATCCTTCTTCGGATCCTCAGGTAATTTACACCAGGTTTTGGAGACCAGAATGAAACTCTCCCTTGGGTACTCCGGGTACCGAAATGCCAAAATGTTGGGATCTATGAGGAACATTCTCCCTCGTGCAAGAGTTTAAGGATTAAACTATAACATCCTCCTTCGGATCCTCGGGTAATTTACACCATGTTTTGGAGACCAGACTGGAAGGTCTTCTCGAAGGTAAGGAAGTGGTCTCGAAAGGGTGCCTTCGTGAGGAAATATATCCAGGCATCAGGTAGGACAAACACAAGAACAAATCTCCCAAGAGCAGACTTGAAAATCTGTATTAGTTCATCATATATATATATATATATATATATATATATATATATATATATATATAAACAATATATAAACATAAGCCATACGTGGTCTTTCCAATAAAAACATCCAGCCATCATTTCTGATCAAAACACCATGCAGACAGTCTTACACTGAAACCATTCATAATTGCACAGACTATGAACATACATGTCAACGTATAAATTTCAAGATACAAGATATAACACTTATCAGAAAAACACCAGGTGATGCAACTGCTGAGAGGGGTGCTCATTTCCACCCAACCGTAGGCTTAGTGACTCCCAATGGATTTACCACTTGCCACCCCTGAGCTGAGACTACGATGCTGCGAGACCGAGTCTCTGTTCACTAGTGACCGAGAATGAAGGTTACTCTCCTTCTTCTCTGCTATCACTCACTCTGTATTTTCCAGAATTTTTCTTTCTTTCCCCCGCGTCTCGCCTTTATCGCACACTCTTCCTGCCTTTTCTCTTTTCGGCGAGGTTGCATGTGGCACGATATTCCTCGCGATGGTCACGTCTGAGTACTCTATGGATGGGCGTTTCACCCCCATCCCTCATTACTCATGAGGAGCCATTTACCTACCAACCTGGCGAGTCATTTAATTTGGGGCCAACGAGCCACTCTTGGTTCTCTAGGCCAGTGAAGTCCAAATATGGTATTGGTTTCGGTGGAAGTTAACACCACCATTCCAGGTGCCTTCCACCACCTTTCTTCAGCCATCGCGGTCTCTTTTTCAGCACACCCCCCTCTCAGCAGTCCTGCAATATATATATTCATAATATTATTTACATTCATCGACCTTTTTCACAAGGTCCATTCACATCACACATTCACATTTCAGAGTTTTCCACAATACTTGGCCAGTATAGTTATTTTTACAGACTGGGGGAAACATGGTGTTACATAAGGGATCAATCCTTCTCAATTTCTGTTTGAAAGGTTTGTGATCATATTTTATTGGAATTACATGTTGAATCACCTTAGTGTCATAAATTTTTTAATCCTCATAGCTTCAGGCAAATATATCCGGGAAATGATTCATTAGGATGATATATCTTTTCTTAATTTATGGACTGAGTGTCTTGGACAGTTTGATGATTTTGGGATCTTCCCAAGTCCCAATGTTACAATCCTCTATGTCTTCATCATTTGTAGTGACCTTGGGATTTCTTGCCACATCATTATTGTCAAAACGTTTTTCCAATGGGACCAAACCCTTGGGAATGATATTATTTTTGAGTTGAACAATATCTCTACCAATAATATGATTTTGGAAACAATGATCATTTGAGAACATGAATGCATCCTCTTCCTGATCACAACAATTTTAATCATCAATATTTCAGTTGACAAATTCATCAGTCATTTGGAGAAATCTTACCACCTGCTTGTCATCCTAAAAAATCTGCCAATACTTGATGTTGTTAGGTACTGTTGGCATGTGCTTAACTTCAATTTCATATTTTCTATTAGGAAATATGGGAATCTTGAAAATAAAGGCTGAAGTGGCTAATGCATCAACAATTACATTTTGTCCTCTTGGAATCACTGAGAGGTTATATTCTGTAAAACTTTCAAGTAATTCAATATCTATATTTTTGTAGGCCCTTAACCTAGGATGCTTTGATTGATAGATGCCCTTAACCTAATTTAAGACAAGCTCATAATCCCCATGTACAACTATTCTTTTTGCAACCAATTATTTCAAAGTGTTCAAACCCACAATCAATGCCTCATATTCATCCATGTTATTTGTGCAGTCAAAAACAAATTTGTAAGAGAACATTTTTGAACATGTTCTAGGAGGAATTATCCAAACACCTGCTCCAACTCCCTCTTTTCTAGCAGCTCCATCAAAATTCATATTCCACATCTCATCATTTTATCCATTTTGTTGGTCTGAAATTTTCCCTACTTGATGATCAACCTCACCTTCCACAGGAAATTCAACAGTCTTTCACCCTTCTTCGTCAAAGCACAAGTCATTGTAGAAAATTGAAGAACCAACCTCAGTGTCAATAGAATAAATAGGATGATTGTTTTGTTTTATTTTTCTACTGAACATGTATTTCAGCAGTACTTCTCTGTACAGTCTCCTTTCTTGGCCAAACACTGGTATAGTTTCATAAGACATATCCAAATATAGAGTACCTTTCAACTTTGCATCCCATGATCTTGACAACAACATGCCAAACTTTGGAGGGATGTCATCAACAACTACATCCATGATCAAATTCTTTGATGGAATTTGAGATAGAGACACAACCAGATCTTTGATTAAACCCAAACATTTTACCTTCCTTGAATCAAAAGAGAAACTATCTTTGTAAGGTCTAGTGATGTCCAAACCTAGTTCTTCCATGATTACTTTTGGTATCAAATTATGAGATGCTCCTGAATCTAGCATTGCATTGTGTAAGGTCATATCATGAACTTTAAGGCTGACACATAAAGGAGGTATATCACCATCATCACCAGTTTCTTCCACCCGAGGACCAAATAAAATTGCAGGGTGATCATCTTGCACATTCAAAGTATCATATGCTTCTTCCATTATCAACATTTTTATTATTTGGATTCTATATTCACCATTCCTTATCAATTCATTGAAAGGAACACAAATTTTGGTTTTTTCCATTTCACTTTCAAAATTAAAAGGAGACTGAGTTTTTTCTACCTCTTTGATGACTGCATCACTTTTTACTTATGGTACCTTCTTTTGGGGATCTTCTTTCTATTTTCCTTTCTCCAATATCTCCCTTGCAAAACTGACTTTCTTAGGCTGACTTGAAGAAGGTAAATAACTTGAGGCTCCTTTGTAGGATTCCCTTTTGGTGGGTTTGCAGGCACCTTTTTACTTATGAAATTGCATTGCTTCTGAAATTGCATGATGGAATTTTGAAACCCCCTTTTATACTCTTTTGTTTCCATTGACAATATGTCATCATTTTCTTGCATAAACTTCTCATTTGCATCCATAAATTGATCATGTTCTTCTTTAGTTAGGAACACATATGTTTCAGTACCATCACAACAATGTATGTTGTCTTCAATAGATTCATCAAAATTTTCACTTACATAGTTATTTTGGAAAGGGGGTTTAACTTGTTGATCACCTTGATTTATTTGGTCTCTTTGTCTAATCTATGGGACTGGTGCTCTTCTGAAATTTGGATTTCTGTGTTGAAAATTGTCTTGATCTCTGATGACAGGTTTATTTTCTAAAGATATCTTTTCCACAAACCTTTCCATAGTTTTCATCATTAAATCAAAATTTTCATCTGATGTTTCGGAAGTTGAGGGTTGAGATTCTCCTTGAACCTTTTTCATATCAATATCAGGATTATGTTTAACATTTATTGATGCCATAAAATTCACTTCTACTTCAATTGCATCATTCATCATCATGTCATCTAGTGTGGTAGATCTCCTTTCCCTCAGCAACAAAGAAAAATCATTGTCAAAAGAGTCATCATAACGAAGTTGGGAAGCTCCAGGAGGGGGTTTAACTTTAGTTGGGATTGATTTATAAATCTTCATGAATCTGGTTGAAAATTATTGTACTGTCTCACTGGGTGATATTTTTATGTTATTACACTGGGTCAACAATTGAAGAGGAATATTCTTATCACCCCATCTTGCAAGAAAGTTGGTTTCAAATGTTTCAAGTTAAGGATACTTGCTGCTAGAAGAGATTTAAATCATTTCCTGACTTCACCTGAGATACTTTGTGCAAATAGTATTACTTTTACATCTTCATTATCTACCTCCTCTAATTCATCAAAGTCATTAAACCAATCTAAGTGTTTATGATCTGAAACATTCTCTTCTGCATCAAATGATTTAAATATTTGATTATGATTTTGAGGTAGATCATGCAATTGAGCAGGTAAAAGAAGGGGAGAAAATCTTGCTTCCATGGCTCTAGGAGAATTTTAGTCTGGTTGAACAATATGACTGGGAATAACAACAATTTGATTGGGGATAGTAGGAATCAGATATTGAAATTTCTTTTCATCAAACATAACTTCATTCAAGTTGGACTCTGATCTGGATCTAAACAAACTCTATTCAAATTTTATGTCAAAATCAAGGTCATCAATACTCTTTACTCCATCCTTAGGCAATGATAGATTTTTGTCTAGAAAAATACCTAAGTCAACTACCCTTTATTTTCTTCTATGTAAGAGTTTCTCAAGATCCAACACAGATGCTATAGGTTTTGGATCTGGGTTTCTCCTAGTGTAAATATTTTTTGAAGCCAAGATTTCTCAATAAAGTTACCTTTTTGCTACTGATCTTATAAAATGAAGTCACCAGGGTAAATGTTTTCAGCCAATAAAATGTCTGATTCGTTGTTACCCTCAGGAATCAAATCTGAAAATTTAAGTCATTCTATCCCAAGGAATATTTCACCTCCGCTCCCCTGCAGCAATGCCATAATGTTAGCACTGAGTAAATTGCCTAGGCTGAGGGGACAACTTACAAAGGTAACCACAAAACCACTTCAGAACTGAAACTAGCCTTTTTAGTTCAGAGAGGGATCTCTATTGTCATTTGGTCTCTTGGAAAATGGATCTTCTAAGAAGGTTTAATGGCAAGGTTTTGATTTGATGAAAATATTTGCGAGGTTTGTTGGCAAGAAGAAAATAAACCTGTTGGAAAAGGAAGTCAACTCTGAAAACAATTGAAACAGTGTTTGGTAGGTAGAGTTCTCAAGGAAGCAAAGGCAAGATAGGTAATGAAATTTTAGTCTTTTAATTTGTTGTGATAAGATGGAAGAAAGAGGAAAACATATAACATCAATCAGAGCACCATAAGAGATGAATTATGATGAGTTAAGAAAGAAAAAAAAATTCAAAATTGATTATATCTAAAGCACCATTTAGATGAATTTCAGACCCATTAATATCCAGTTTTAAACATATGAAAGGTTGCAGATGAAGAGATAGGAAACTAGAAAAACATACATGAAAGGAAGCACATAATTCAGTTCATCACCACATGAATCTTTGGTATGAAAAAACTCTAGACATCTCCACTTGTATTCATTCAAATTCAGAAATTGTTACAATGATCAATACAATTTGCCCTTTTTCCTTTTTCCAACCTTGAATACATAAAAAACTACCATATTTATACAATAATTTGATTCCATTTGGTTTGAACCGATTACACTAAAAATACAAAATTTCAGTTCGCAAAATTTGGGATTTGCGGATTTTTTGCAGTTTGGTCCTTTATCTTCATCCTTTGACTTCTATTGTATATTCATTTGATTTTTTTCCTTTTGGTCGACAGTTGGAAATCATTTACTTGGTCCTGGGAAATTACATTTGGTCTTACGCAATCTGACTATTTCCTTCCATTGCAATTTGAAAAGAATCTCATAATCTGTCATTTCCTTCATTAAAATTTCCAAGTCAATACAAGTGGCATAAGACATGACAGGTAGACCAAGTTTGATTGTCTTAAATTGATTTAAAATTTCAAAATATGTACTTAGTTTATCAACTAGGGTAGCCCCTTTCAAACCCTCCTCCAGGGTTTTAAATTTGGAGTGGTCCATCCTTAATTGAGTCAAGAGTGCATTATATTCTTATTGATCCCGCAACTTACCTTTACCATCCAAGAATGATGGAAGGCCCTTTATGAAAAATTCGTCAAATAAATGCTTGAAAATTTTCACACTTTGTTCCATCTGTATTGCTTTATTCAGAACCGATTTCAAAAGATCATGTTTTGTAATAATTCTTCTAGCCCAGATAATCAATGAAGTCCTGTCTTTTACCCTAATAGTCTGAATATCTGTAGGAGGAACTGCATTGAGAATATTAATGGCATTTTGTGCCCATTCAGATGGTTTTTTGGATAAAGTATCATTAACAACAATGCATCTATGTCTGGTTGTGATTTCTATATTATCTTTATCACTTACAAAATTCAAATATGATCTAAATTTTGTAGCCTCAACAACTATAGAATACCATATGATATGTTTAGCTCCTTGCAACAGACCTTTACCTCTCAATATTGAATTCAATTTATTAATCTTCTCCTACAAGACTACCTTTTCCTTTTGAACTTGGGATATATTTTCATCCTTTGTGCACACTTCCTGCTCCAATTTCTCCATGTTTTCCTGTAACCCTTTGACCTCTCCTTCTTTCAGACTGACTTGTCACATAGACTAAACAATTTCTTCTGTGGTTGATCTAGTTCCTGCAGCAGGGGCTAATACCATGGTTCTAGTCACCAACTCTACCTTTTCTTGAGACCACTCCATCTTTTCATTTTCCAGCTGCAAAATCTTAGCCTTATAATCCAGTGCTTCTTTCCAAAATGTTTCTTTTTCCTGCTCTAAAGCTACCAATTATGTTGTCTGTGGGTGTTCTATAGCAGACATATTCAACTTTTTCTTCAAAATCTGAATTATTTTATCTTTTTCATCCAATAAAGACTTCACACCTTGAGAGCCTTCAGACTCAAGCCTTGTAATTTGAGTTTTCCAAGATTTGTTGGTTTCTGTAACACCCATCCAGGATGTTAAACACTTATTTTATTTTTTTCTTTTTATACATGCACAATAACAACTTTGTTTTATCATAATTTCATTGAATTTTATTTACACAATTCTTCTACATTTTCTCAATGATAAATCTAGATAACATGATGAAATGTTAACTCTATGATTTAGAACTTAAAACAAGAGTATATACAAAATATCAATAACCAAATACCATCAAATAATACCTCCTCCTTAGCTTGTCGAAGCTCATCGGTTGTAATGTAGTCCTGGGCGCTTCCAAGCATTCTTTTCCTGCTTGCCCAGAGTGAAACAACATAATCCTCCCTACCAACTAGGAGCCTAGCTGGCTTCCTAGCTCCAAGAAACCTTTTGGTTTCTTGGCCCTCCGTTCCCGTGACTCCAAGAACAACAAAGCACAAATGCTCAAAGAAAACTATCACAAGAATTATACCTTCCAAGAATTTCACAACCTCTCATCATGCTCAAACCTCTTCATCCTCCCCTTCCTCTCTACTTCTTCTCCCTATTTATCAAGTTTCCATACACACTTCCCCAAGTCTCCTCAACCACCCTCATTATTATCCATCAACCTCCCTTATCTATATATTTTGGGAAAATATTAAAATAAAACTAAATATAAATAACTTGCATTAAACAATAATAAATAAAATAAAAAGTCTTTATTCTCATGCTAGATAATAAATGTTATTTGATAATTTTCCCCAAAATGTACATAACACTCCACT
>ML776681.1:25939-36556 GCA_009831015.1 Picea engelmannii | reverse complement strand
AAAGACATTAAAAGGTTAAATGACTGAATAATAGCTAAACATCTATGATGAAATAATCATGTACAAGTGCAAAGGAAGGCTACTAGGTGGGCTTGAAACAAGAGAACTCTTATCTCACACATACACAATACATAAGATAAGACGCCATGTAAAACTTAAGTGCACCACTATCTAAGGGAGTTTTAGCCTTTGGAATACATTGTGCAAGAATATTAGATATGAAGTCTACCTAATAAAATATCATCCCATTCTTGAGCAGCCCATGCATAATCAAAATCCATCTTAACCATATGTATCTAGTGCCTCATCTACCATACAAGAGGTTCAAGAGAATTGCTAAGGCTTGAAGTTCCATTTGCAATTTTTTTATCAAGTGTACCTTTCTTGTGGTAGTTTGGAATGGCTTAACTAAAAGCCACCATGCCTTCACAATGTTATAAACATCATGAATTTTACTAAAACATTTCAACCACCAAAGGCTTACTGACATTGTGGGAGGTGAGAAATCATACATCCTTTGAAGAGTATCAACGCCATATTTATCGATTATGTCATCTCTCTATGATTTCAATGTTAAACTTGTTACATGCGCATTCTCAATCAAGGTATTTATCATGTTTATGCATGGAAACAATTCCTCTTTGTATCCCACCTTGTGGAATCACAAGACCTTAACATTGAAATCCTTGGGTTCCTGTCCTTGGCTTATTTTTCTGCTCACAATGATTTGTGGAAGGTTCAAAATCATTGTACATATCATAAAGGAATGAATAAGTAGGCTTTGAGGCAATGTTGA
Source organism: Picea engelmannii (assembly GCA_009831015.1). Classification (NCBI taxonomy): domain Eukaryota; kingdom Viridiplantae; phylum Streptophyta; class Pinopsida; order Pinales; family Pinaceae; genus Picea; species Picea engelmannii. The sequence continues at coordinate 35,760 of ML776681.1, read as the reverse complement.
GTAGCAACACCATGTCCATGACACAATGAAAAGAATGGTAATGCTCTTTGTCATGTGAGACACAATGAAAAGAAGGGTAATGCTTTGAAAAAATATTATAAAATGATTTACATGGCCATTTCCAACCCCTCATGTTTAATCCTTAAAACTTATTATTGCATCTTCCCAAAAAATTATTTTTGCATGTTGCACTGAGTTTAAAGTTTGCACATTGCTTGGAAAAGGATGCTTGCCACATGTCACATGTCACAAGACTTTCAAAGTTGCATATATCATGTTACAAGATTTTGGAAGTTGCATATTGCATATTCAAGTTCTATTTGTTGCCTAGACTCCATAGCCCAAGCACAAGGCACCAAATCTTGCTTTCATTCTCACATCTTGAATCAAGGAGTATTGAATCAATATATACCAATTCTTATAAGAGAAGTTGGAATTATCATTAAGTGTATAACAAAATTACATTCACAAATATATACACACCATAGAAATAGTCTTGTGTATATTATCAAATGAAAAAGTACCCATAATGTCAATGCATTATATGCATCATTACCTGTTCAACTATATAATGTACATCTAACTGTGTTATAAAATTATTACATGACATCATGAATTTCTTTTAGTCTTCTTTTGTGCTTTCTAGTTCTTAAGCAATTCATCCATCTCCATGTCTTCATTTACTGGGTGCTCTTCAACAATTGATGTTGTTTCATTCCTTTCACGCTGAGTACATCTGGTCTTGTACCCATGGTGTGGATGCTGCTGTGAGGGGCCATCACCTAAAAAAATAAAAAATATTAAATTTATATGACCAATTTTTAAATATCATTGAAGTAGTTCATTAATATTTAAAAAAAACTCTACAATCTAATTATTTACCTAGTCCTCTAGTCGGCACCGTTGGAATGGCTGCCAGCCTTTTCACTTGATCTTCAGGTCGAGGAGGATCAACTATGACATTCTATGCCATTGAAACATCAAAATTTATAAGTACAAAATTATTAAGTATATGATTAATATATAGACATTTTACCATCTTGGACCTCAGTCACAGGAACATCTTGGGGCTGCACCTCATTGGGATGGGGCTGTTGGGGAGCACCATGATCTTCTAGATGCATTGCACTATCAACACTCTGTTGTCCAATACTAATGGTTTCGTTGATAGTGCTGCTCCCCTGATTAAAACAAAGTAAGACATTAAATTATGGATGATATCAAACATTTACATATTTTATAAGTAACGAAAGGTTAATGTGGACTGATTTTTATTTACCTTATCCCACAAATTGGATCTTGGGGTCTACCCCATGCTTTTCCTACGATCAACCATGACTTTATAACCGTACTTGTAACCAAGTTGGAGGTCTTCCTCCATGGTTTCAGTTCCAAAGTCGCCGACTTGCATTGCTTAAGGGTATGGTTTTTTAATGTTTTTGGCTGCAATTACCTTAACGTTGTAAGATGATACAAATAATATTCTTAATATGTTTGGGTACTTACGATTCATGACTGTAACCTTGAGTAGCTGCCCTGGCCTAGCTTGTGTTTTCCATGTTTGGAAATCCTTTCTTTGGTTTCCTTCAAAGTGTCAGGCAACCTATCATCAAAATTTTCAAGTATGTTATATACAACCACACTTTTATTTAGATCTAAAGAAAAATAAAGCTGGTATTGAATTCAAAAAATTGTAATTTACCTTGGTGTACCAGTTATTTGTTCTCCTGATTTTTTCATAATCTTATCTTTTTCATCATCAATGATCACCTTCCACTCCCTCTCTGGAATTGATGGAGGACGCTCATACCTAGGATTTCCTCCCAAGCTTCCTCTATAAACATCTCACGTATATTTTAAATATTCACCTGCTGCAGATGTAACCATTTTTTTATTGAATGTGTTTACTCCAAAGAGGCCTTCAAGACAATCCATAAGTTCCTTTTTGAGGTTGGAATTCTGGCAATTCCACCTCATGCGTAAGGTTTCCCCAAAAATAGACAAGGTCTTGCTCCCTAGGTGCCTATAAAAAAGGTCATTTCCTACACACAAAAAGATATGATCATTAATTTAAAATTAATAATCTAGATGATTATGTATGAGGACAACATTAAACCATTAAAATATGAATTAAAACTACCTTGGAGTCTTGATTGTTTTAATGGAAGTCCATTATCATCGACCAAAAATGTGCACGGAAGGGTCCCCGTGCTTGTCACACGTCTAGCTCTAGGAAATGCAACCATCTCAACCACATCACTATGATCCTCATCTCTGCCACCATCTCTAGACTCTGATCGAGGTGTGTATGCCTTGTGATGCGTGTCATGGCTCTTATCTAAATTAGGTGTGGAAGATGGAGAAGTAAATAGTGCTCTAGCAGTTGTATGACTGCCTACATCAACACTGTGTAGCGTCTTTGTAGTGCCACTACTACCAACATCGGGCTGAATAGGCTCCAAAAAATCCTTTATAAAAAAGAAAATGTTTAATGATTGAGTACATATGAGTACATTAATTCTCAAAGTATCATAATTGAACATATGAGTACATTAAAAAAAACACACTTTAAATTATAGTTATTACCTTATATGTGTTAAGTTGTGACATAAGGAGCTTGATCTTTTCTTTGATGTCAGGAGTTTGTTCTAGACGATATAACAAGATATCAAGTTCCTTGTTAGCTTTAATGATCTTTTTTTTTAATAAGACCATCGGATCAGCACATGAATAAAACCCCTCCTCATCAGTGGAATCATGATCCACATGGTCGACGAACTACATATAATTTCAGCAAAAACAATGCTATTTCAATAAAATTATATAAGAAAATAATAAAAACAACATAAAATGAAAGTGGAAATTGATGATCATTTACATGTTCTGCAGCTGGCCCTTTTCCACAATCATCCTACCACATTATAATATAATTAGAACCCCCAAATATTTAAAAAATTGTTAATGATAACAAAAAAACAATGTTAAAGATAATATTTACAACAATGTTAAAGATAATAAAAAAATATAATGCAATAAGTAGAGGTTTCTTAAAGATGCATTGCATAAGAACCTGCACACTATTAGTCAATGTTTCTACTCGATTCAAATGGTAATCTACTAATAACTCTTCCCCGGGAGCTATCTTTTTTTATTGCACACATGACTACCTGATTCTCTTCACGTCCCTCATATATGCAATTTGGTTGTTTGTTTGTTGTCCCAGGTCATGTGTTGTTTATAAACCCTACGATATTGACGAAAGCTTTTGGCCTTCCATCAATATAGATAGTCGCTCCCTTATTTTCATCCTTGTTTATTAGTTGTATATAATTTGTGGCGAGTGCATATCTTCGTATACTTCGCATGTACCGGACCAGGCACATCCAATCATTATAATTGTAACACGGTCCGACATAGCCCATCAATTCAGTTACTATATTGTATTTTACAATTATTCCATCCATGGAAAATAGCTCAAAGCCATGTAGGGAGGATGGTGCAATGCGACATGTCCTATTGTTAACAACAAATTCAACATCTATAGGAGGTACTTCCTTAGGTACCCATTGTTTCACTAGATGCTTATACTTGAGTGGAACATCTATGTCTCCTATGCTCTCATCATCATAAGAGAATGATCCTCCTTCGGAAAGAAAAAAATTCATGTGTCTAAAAATTTTTATTCTGACTTTTTCACCTCTGGTCCTTGTTTTCTTATCATATCTACTAGATGCAGTCGCATTTCCGGTCTCTATTTGTCCTAAGCTTTCCTCACTCGATGAAGAAATATCTGATAGGTACCTGTTTGGTTGTACCTTCAGTTTCATGTGCACGTGTTGTTAGTTAGTAGTCCATCATCATATTCATAGTTCTAAATAAAAACTTTATATCTTTAGTTTTGGATGCACAATTAGACTAGGGTGCAATTACCAATATTAGTGGTCAACCACCTAATTTAATGTGATATCCCTCTTGATTTTGGACATATTACTGTGATAACACTAAGGACATGATAAATTTATCATATGGATCTAAGAAAAAAATAGTAGTAAGGTTGTTGTTTGTTGGATTTGTGCAAATTAGAATCATTATAAGAAATGTCCATTGAAGATGAGGTCCAATGCTATGGAGTAAGAAATCCAACCATCAGTTGGTGTGTTGCAAATATTGGGTGTTTTAGTTGGCAATATGTCTAAGGCAAGTCAAGATTAGAACTATACAAATATTACTTTTGTTCGATACAAGAGTAGAACTATACAAATATTAGTTTTGTTCAAGCCAAGATTAGAACTACACAAATACTAGTTTTGTTCAATCCAAGTTGAAGAATAAGTTAGTTATGGCGATAAGAATAAGATAAGAAGACCATTCTCCATTGACCTTGTGTAAACCATTCCATTTGGTGTTTGTTGCACTAAGTGTAAAGAACAATGTTGGAGAATTATAAGACGTAAGTTAGGTATGAGCTATTTGTTACCTCTTTATTACCTTTTATTTTAATTGTATCCATATATTGTATTGATCAAATGAGGAATTAAACCGAAATTGATGCCATTATACACAAACTCAATCCTAAGGCCAACTAAGGAGAAAAAACAACACACACTAATTAATCTAGGAGTCAAGCATGCAAACAAACCTTCTCACAAAGAAGCGCTAGTTGGTGATGGAATCCAACATCACAAAATCAATGCGCGAAGGGGATAAGTTTGGACGGGTGGAAAAGTTACATTGACAACTTTCTTAACGAACTAATGCCCTGGTGAAAGTTACCTCACCAAGCAGTGGGAAACCCTTCGAGGAGTCTGAGTGAGTCTAGCCAACGTCGATCCTAGGTACAACACCACCTTCCCTGTGTTGTCACCTTGTGTAGGAAGTCTAAAATATTATGGCCTCTACGGTACCACCTACTATACCAAAGAAGAGGGGGGACAGTCGATAGTCGACACCAAGACCAACAAAGCAGGGTCGATTACTCTAAGGGCCCCAATGCAACCTCATGATTGACCCTTGTGTTAGAAGGGCTTCCCAAATTCAGTGATATAGCAACTGGGTTTCACTCCCTAACTCAAGGCTTTATGTTTGTTTAGAAGCTTTGGAAATTTATTCTCACAATCCTATTCCAAAGCTGTACACCTAAGCTAAGATGGGTTTGAAGAGCCCTAGAAAAGTTGCTAGATAAATTTTAATTAGCACTTGATTTTAGGTTGTTGTTACTCAAAGGAGTGGTTGTGAAATTGATGGCATTTTGACTCGACTCTTTAAACCATGCAAGAGGAAAATGAAATGCAAGAAATTCAACTTCGATGAAAACTAGCTATGGGAAGGAGCAAGAGGTTTCCAATTCTGTATTTTTGCTCATATGGAATCCTTACTAATCTCAAGCGTATGCAAAGGCTTCATGAATATTTTAAAGACATTGTGATAAAAAAAATTGTACATGTAGCAAAGTGTTGAAGAATCAACATTCAATACCAAACACATTTCCTTGAAGAATACTTCATAGAATGTAAATATTTTTCTGAATTGACGTTGAAGGTTGATAGGATTAATGGCATAATTATGATTTGCTTTAGTGTGTATATTTTGAAGGACTATTTGATGAAGAGAAAGAAAGACAACTATTTATGAGACCCCCTGCTTTGTCTGGCTTGGTCGTGACCTTAAAATTAGATTATTATTATTATTATTATTATTATTATATGACCCTTTTTCAAACATATCAGAAAATATGCAAATTTGTTGAATCCCCTCTTTTTGCATCATATATTGTCATATTGTAATGTTTAAGTATGGATAAAGAGACTTTCGTAGCCAAAAGGATTAATGGTGGAGTCCATGTGTATTCTTTGTAAGGATTACATACAGGTGAATATCGTCACAGAAGAAGCTGCTAGACAAGTGAAACCCAGAAAGGGTTTTCACTTTACCACTCTAATGGTTTTCATTGTTGGTCAAAGGGGGTGGTAAATCCCCCCACCAAAGTATAATTATATCCAAAGCATGTGGTATGTTTATCCCTTTGAAAAATTGGGGCCATCATGGCCATGTAAGTGAGTTGGAAAATTCCACCTCAATTTTGAAAGTCTATATTAAGTAATAAACAAACTTTACTACTTTCATTATAACTAAAAACTCTTACAAATGGACATGGATCATTAACAAAAATACTAAAGGGAGGTAGTTGGCAAGGTACCTATTACCCCTTATTTTGTATAGAGGTACTACTAGTGAATTTCTTCACTACCCCTTGTGATTTTTATGAGCCTTGCATAGCTGGGGCACTTATTTGGTTTCATGGATTATGACGAGCTAGAGGGTTTTAAGACATGTTGATGGAACATATGATGTTTTATGGTTCCTCTTGAGCATTTGGATTCATCCTGATTTTTGGGCATCTTTATAGTTCCCAAGGCAATTCACATTTCATAAGGCATTATCATGTATCCCAAGGCAGTGCAAGGTTGGTCAAAATAGTTTAGAGTTGTTCTTAATGTACCAAGACTTATCATGCCATGTCATGTCCTAGATTTTGAATCACTCATTTAGAGGCTTGTGTCAAATGACTTCATGGGGAATCCACCTTGGAGGTTGCATTGTGGAACTATTTGTCACATGTGGACTTATCTAATTCTCCAATGACTTGAGGAGAAAGTTGGCATGATTTGAGGAGGTTTGTTACACCTTGAACTCCTCATACATGACACTTTTGGAGATGATTTGAAGGGTTCATCCACTCTTGAGGGGTCTCACTGATGATTGATGGAGATTTTTCACCTTGGAGATCTATGTGTCCACCTTGGAAGATATATAAAAGACTTTACTTGCATACTTTGAGGAGTTTGTTGAGGATATACCCCTTTGGAGGCCTTTGGATGCTAGACATTACACCTTGGATTCACCTTCTTCCTTCATTGAGGGAGACGTTACACTCTCTTGGGGCCTTTTCACTTGGATCTTTGTACATGTGGTTTGACCACCTCATTTTTATTGTATTTTTTGACTAGGTAGTTGGAGTAATTAATAGTTTATCCCTCCCTAGGCTAGATATAAGGATCTCACATGAGACATTGCTATAGGATATATATAAGGATCTCACATGAGACATTTCTATTTTATTGTAAATGAAGTTGAGAAACACTCTACATGAATATTTTTCCTTCCTCCTTATCACTCATGGTTGGATTTTTGGAGAATTCACTCCTTAGAGCTTGATTGACATATCTTTCTTGGAGCATATGGTTGTCTAAAGGTTTCTTTCTTTGTAGATGATTGTTGTCAATTCTTGAATCTTTTCTATTGTGGTTCTTGTTTGGTGCATAAAGATTAATGGTGAAATGCTCAAGTCTTCTACGAACTAATTACTAGATCAATCCATTGAAGAGATTTTTCTACCATTGGAGGGAAGATGTTCTAGGGTAATTCATCTCCTTATTCCTTTGTTGGTTTGGTAAGTGCCTTGCTTTATCTATCCATATTGGAACCGCAGAAAGAAGTATTAAGTAAGAATATAAAGTCATAGTTGATATTGTTTGTGAAGGTTGTTCCCATGATGATCCCTTCTTGTTGGGCCTTCATCTCCATTGTTAATCTTGATTAGATGAGGGATTACTCTTCCTTTTTGGTTCTAATCTCTTAGTTGTAATCCTTGAACGAAATAGACCAATTGTGAAGAAGGTTCCTTCTTGACCCCATAATAAACTTTGATTCACATTGACTCTATTTCCATGTTGGATTGGGCATTGATCTCTACTTCCTTCCATCACCTTTTTTAAATCATAAAAACCCCAAAACATTGTTTTACTAAAGCTACTCCTTCACTGTCTCCCTCATTGCTTAGCTTTAGTAATCCTAGTAGGAATAACTCCCTTGATCTAGAGGAGAGCCAACCTAAAGTGAAGAGGATAAGTTTATTAGGTGACAATAATGACTGTACTAATAGTTTCCCCTTGAGTTGTGCCTTGTGGATTAGGTATTTTATCATTAAGTACAATTTGGGAGGTAACATTTTTGGCATCGTTGTTGGGGATAAAGTCCATACACCCAGAAACTTTAAGATTATGCTTCATGACACCATAGTGAGAGTGTTGTATTACATATCTCCTTCTCCAATGGTGGCTCCATGAATGGACAAAGCTCTTGCTACTTACAAATTTTGAAGATGTTGTTGGGTGTAAAGGTGAGCACATCTAATCATTTTGAAGGCTCTTTGAAGAAATTATCATCTTGGTGACTCCACCTTTGGTATTGATATGAGGTTTGATCATTGTTATTTTCATATTTTATTTTCAACCTTGTATTGAAGACCTAGAAGAAAAGAAAAATGGGATTTCCTCCACGGTTGGTCGATTGACATGCTCCTTTTGATTTCTTAAATGTCTCGAGATTCCCTCATAAAACCCAAGTATACATGCAATATCAATTCCAAATTTTTGTAGACATGATGATTCAGTCATACTACATATTTCATCTTTCATGGAATTCAATTTGAGCATGGGCATCATTCATGAAGATGTTATGATGATTTTTTTTTGCATTTAGTATGAAAAATAGTGCAAGAGATGGTTTGGACATCTTGGTAGAGGAGAAGTGTTATCTTTTGCAAGATTTGTTGAGGAATTTTGTAGGAAATGGAGCCCTAATTATCATGAGAAATGTGTTCCCATTGTTGAAAGACTCCAGGAAGTATATGGTGCACAAAACCCTATTGAACAAACTCCCAACTCTCATCTTGAAGATGATGAAGGCATCATTGAAGCATGCTTTCCAAATTTAAAGATAGATTAGTGCTTGTGTTCTACCTCCAACATTGATGTAGGTAAGGTTGCATGTGGGTAGCCCTTAAGCACCCCCATCCCTACAACATGACCAATCTTTGCCAAATATTAGGCATGGATTCCAAATTTCAAGGAAAATGAAAATGAAGATGTTTGGAATGAAGAGTATGATACATGTTTGAAATTCTATGATGAGGTAAGTCCTACTATATTACATGATAAAGAAACAAATTTTCCCATTCTCAAGTTGAAAAATAAAGAATTCACACAAACTTCCACCAATAATCCAAGCTTCCTGAAAAGAGCAATCCTAGATCCTATGTTTTTTTTTTTAATGCCCCCCTATTTATGACACGGATTTAGATGAAGAAGAGCATATGGGTGATTGTGTTATAGAGTTACTTTGTGAACCACATAAGGAAAAAACAAAGAACCTTCTCCCTTATTCTATAGACACTCATCCTGAATACAATGGATTTTATTATGTGGAGATAGTTAACAGACATCCATGGTCATTTCCAAGCACTAATATTGATGTTCGAGGATGTGGAGATCAAGAAACCATTGTGAAGACTGTGGATAACACTCAGGGTACTCACCATTCTTGTTTCCCTCACGTGTGCCCTTGTTTTCTCCCCTTTCTCCTCACAGACTCGGCCTTGTATGCCCTCGTGTGCTCCCCTTTCTCCTCGCAAACTTGCCCTCGTGTGCCCTCGCGTGCTCCTGCTCTCCTCACAGACTACCCTTTCTCCTCTCCTCGCAGACTAACCTTTCTCCTCACAGAGGTTGTGTGCACACTCTATTCGCGTGGGGTATGGAGTGCACAGTACAGGATGCGGCCGGGGTATGGATCGGGGATATGCATACACAAATGGGGGGAAATTTGTTTTTGTTAAAAGGGTTTTGGTTTTGTTTTTTATTTATTTCTTTATATATATATATATATATATATATATATATTATAATATCTAATTTATATATTATAACATATGGGTGTGGGTTTTGTTATAAGGGAGCATGTTTTTTTTGTTTTTTGTTTTTTTA
>ML776680.1:1764395-1776886 GCA_009831015.1 Picea engelmannii | reverse complement strand
GAAAATAATTGAACTGGAAGGGATATCTTGGCAAACGATACATCCACATACATTGCATGTATATATGATAATAGTATTATTAATCATTCGATCCATACTCAAGGATATTTTAAAATAAAATTTAACAGTTTACATTCTAACTTATATCAAATCTATCATTAAATTTTTAATAACAACAACAGTTCATAAATCCTAAGTTAAATTTCCAACTTTGCATAACAATTATGTAGCTACCATACAAAGTTGTAGTTTCCATATTTGCATAATAATTCTACAGCGACCCTACAAAATTCTAGTTTTCAGAATTGCAAATAAATTTTACAGCGACCATACAAAATTCTAAATTCTGGATTTGTAAATTAATTTGCCAGTGACCATTCAAAATTCTAAATTTTGGGTCTGTAAATTAATTTTGCAACGACCCTACAAAATCCTAAATTTCGGATTTGTAAATTAATTTGGCAGCGACCATTCGAAATTCTAAATTATGGGTCTGTAAATTAATTTGGCAACGACCATTCGAAATTCTAAATTTTGGGTCTGTAAATTGATTTTGCAGCGACCCTACAAAATTCTAAATTACAGATTTGTAAATTAATTTGGCAGCAACCATTCAAAATTCTAAATTCTGGGTCTGTAAATTAATTTGGCAGCGACCATTCGAAATTCTAAATTCTAGGTTTGTAAATTAATTTGGCAGCGACCATTCGAAATTCTAAATTTTGGGTCTGTAAATTAATTTTGCAGCGACCCTACAAAATTCTAAATTCTGAATTTGTAAGTTAATGTGGCAGTGACCATACAAAATTCAAAATTCTGGATTTGTAAATTAATTTGGTAGCGACCATTCGAAATTCTAAATTCTGGGTCTGTAAATTAATTTGCTAGCGACCATTCGAAATTCTAATATACAAAATTTACTCTTATTACAATTTAAAATTTCAGAAAATAAAATATTGGAACAGATGAAGATGGACAATTGAGGATTTCCTTCAACATGGGATTGCGCTCCTTCTTTACTCCCTCTTTATAATCTCATAATGTCATCGGTACCTCCCATCCAAATCTAGGGGTACTCTTCTTCCCCCTTAGCCTCACAAGTCGCAAAAGGGCCACACACAAGAAACCAGAAAAACAATAGCTCCAAGCTTGTCTCGCAAGGAAGATCTTCCACTCTTTCTCAAGCTTGAAATCCCAACTCTCACAAGTAAAACACAGTCAAACCAAATTTTGGCAGCATAACAATACTATCCAAAGTGAGGTCTCTTTCCCCTCTTTTCCATTTGTTTTATAGAAAATTCCAAAATGACACATGTCCACATGCACAAATAATTAACTTTTTAATTAATTTAATTATGATTATTCACCCACACACTTGTCACACTCTCCCTAAGTTGCACAAGTAATTTACCCTTTTTATTTTATTTAAAAAATTATTTTTCCACACATTCCCCAATGTGTTCCTATTTTCACTCTTAGTTGTCCCTTTGTTCCCCAAATTCTCATTTAATGTGTGTCCCCTAACTAGATCTTAATGAGATTTGGATTAGGAGTCTTCTTTTAGTTAGACTTAGTGGTAGTTTAACTCAAGATGTTATTCTATGTGTACACCTATTCTCTCATGTTTTATTTCTTTCTATTTTTAAAACCCCTTTTATTAATTTCATGCACACATGTGAAGTTTTCCCAACCTTTAAGTTTGTATTCCCTCTTTTACTAGAGTTTGATTTTATCTCAAATCTTGTAACTTGTTTCATATTTTATTTAATCATTTATTTAAATTTAGACTTAAAGTTAATCTATATTTTAGGCTTAGACTCTAGTTAGGCTTCTAAGTTTATAATTTACTGATTAATTAATACTCTATCCTATCAAGGTCTAAGAATTTTATTAATTTTCTAGGCCATCTAGATTTATTGACTCACATTTTAATTACGTGGCGTGCCCTTCAAGACGCACCTATGTGCTCCAAGGGTGTCACTCGCCTTTGAATGGTTTTGGAAGTTGTCTTAACCTTGGAGTCAACACTCCATTCGCTCGACCTTGTGAAAGACTAAGGGCTTATAAGGAATAAGTAATTATGCATTATTGCGTGCCCATTAGAAATCTTCGTGAGCGACTGTCTGAGTCCGCTCTCACGGCATCGTGAACCTCTCGAACTAGGTAATCGTTAACCTACAATTCAGGCCATGGTAGGGGTACTAGTAGGTTGTGACAAGGATGCTTCCACACCTCTCCCTCAAATGTATGGTTTATGTGCATGACCCCTTTACTCCTTATGTGAGTTGGATTAGCAAGCATCGTCAAGCCTGCATCCACTGACAAAAGAAGTGTCAATAATCCATATACATAAATCATATTGTAATCAATGATATATCACATGCGCGTAAAATGAAATACTTAAACAAATACAATCCACTCCCTGACTCAATCCAGAGTCCAAGGAAGTCCATTGATGTCATCGGCATCCATAACCTGTCATGTGTCATGCACACTCAAGAGAACTCGTCAATAATATATGTCAATACATGTACATTTGAAATTAGCAATAAATCATAACACATCATCATCATCATATATAACTCATAATCGAAATGAAATCACAATGTACCATAATCGGATCACTTGCATGCAAGTGTCCTCAAAGAATAAGTCAATGAAAGTATCCTTAGTAGAACGGGATGTTACAGAGATAGACTCATCTCGAGTTCTAGAAATGAATGAATAAAATTAGGGTTGAATTTATCTATGGTGTTTTGATGCATGTCTCAATGTTTCTCAGAGAAATTCTAGTGTAAAATTATGTTTGGTTATTTCTCCAACAATGAATCAACTTCTTGATTGAACTAATCCTTTTATCTTATGAAAATTTGCAGTGGAACTTGCATTATACAGGAGCCTCCATATACAACCATCGGATTTGGAGTGGAAGCATTGGAATGGTTGGATTTTTCTCTATAGGAAGGTAGTAAGAGATCGAAATAAATCGTCGATCATTGATCATATTCAGATCAACGATCCTCATTCTTCATTGATTCAGTGGAGAGATCGAATTTACACCGGTGAATCGTGACTGGCTCTGAGAATCTACAATGGGGAACCTTTTCGCATTTTGGAGTTGTCAAAGTGTTAATTGAAAATCCAAATGCGAACTGATCTAAAGCGTTGATCAATTGGCCTACGTGTCATTTCTGGGTTGTTTTGTGTTTCATTGAGTATGTTGAAAAGGCACCTTTTGCATTTGCAAAAAGATAGGCCCTCAATCATATGCCCAGGTCACACGGTAAAAGATTTATCCCTCAGGGCCTTATTCTCAAAAGGAATTTTGTGTCTTTTTTATTAGATCCTGAACTTATCCTTGGTCCTGTTGAAGACCAAAGTAGAAACCATATGTTATCATTGAATTGAGAACTATAATTTCCATTCTGATCATTTAGGAGACACGAGGAAAAGATGCAAATACTATGATAGAAAATATGGAGAGAGAATTGAGTTGACAAGGGAAGCTTAAGGCTTGGCATTGGTCCAACCAGACTATCTAATTATCTTATAGATACATTTTCAAATGAAGGAGATTGGGTTTTGGATTTGTTCTCGGGTTCAGGTAAGACTTATGATATAACATTTAAGAAATCATACTTCATTTTTTATTATTTTTCATTTATGTTTTTTTTAATTATTTAACTTAATTATTTATTTTGTATTTGGTGATTAGGTACAACATTAGCTTGTTACTTACAAAAATGAAGAAATTGCATAGCCATTGAAAGTGACCCACTACAATGCGGTTTTATTCAGCAAAGAGTTAATGTTATTCCATATCTTCCAAATGAAATGCAAGAAGTTGGCTTGAGGAAAGGATATTTTAATGAATCAATGGTGGAAAAAATGTCAAAGGAACCTCAAGTACCATTAGGAGGATTGCTTGGAAAGGATCACTTTGGAGAACTTGCGGATATCAAAGACCTAATGGAAAAGAAAAATGACATAATAGAAGCACAGAATGATGTCCAAGAAAATGATGTGTCTCTTGAGAATGATGAATTTAGGATATATGATATTATTGATTAGTTTTAAGATTCCCTTGAAAACGATGCTCAATTTTGCAAATTTTGTATGAGCTCTAATTGTAATGTTTTAAATTTCAGATTTTAAAATAAATATGTATCTATTGTTGTTTTATGATGAATCTTTTTAATTATTTTCTTTTTACTTTTATTTTTATGTGAATCAATATACTAGGGAAAATGACATTACATATTGTCATTTTTTTACTTCAAATCTATAAAATATAGGGAAAACAATGTTAATTTAAAAATAAAAATAAAAATAAACATTTTTTTTGCTCAATTATGTCCATAAAAATGCTTTATTAGACACATTATTTTAAGCGGATAGCTTCTAAAATGTATAGGATTTTTATTGTGTATGGCTTTAAAATGTGTATGTTTTTGCTAAATATTTAAACATAGTGTTATTTAGCTATAATTATTTCCTATGTATTGAAGTAAAGGTAAAAAATATGTTAAAAATAATATTTTACACTATATTTAAAAAGTATGGCACCATAAATTAATTAATGAGACATAATTATATGAAAAATCTTAATTTCAAAGAAGTTAATGATAAACAACATTTTTAACATTGAAAAAAGCATGGAGAAATTATTAAAAACACCATTGAAAAAAAAAAAGTAAGCAATTTAGAATAATTTGAAAATAGTTGAGAAAATAAGCATTTTAAAAAAATGTGGATATGTGATGGATAAGAAGATTTAAAATATCAAATTAAAACTAAAAGGGTGTTGGGGGGGGTTCCTACCAATAGCACAACTTTTCGAAACAGGGTAAAAAATGTGACCCCTAAAAAAATGAGAACTCTGTAGAGTTCTCGTTAAGTTGGTAACTTTGTTGTTTGTTGTTGTTAACTTTGTTGTTTGTACTAAAGTTTCAAAAATCAAATTGATTTAAGAACCACTATGAAACAAAGTATTTACCTTCCTTCTCTTCACTTGAACTTTGATTTTGAAAAGTTTACTTCTATCTCCATTGTCCTTGGTCGTTGAAACATGGTGAAGACTAGGTTCCCATCCATCTTAGAGCTTCTTTTTATCATTGTTTATGTCATCTTAGTAGTTGTCCATTTCGGATGTAGTTTTGGATGAAGCTTCCAACAATTCTCATTTGTGTTCCCATCCACATCATAGTGTTTGTAGTGCTTATTGGGATCTTTCACCATTTGGGTTTTGGTTGAAATTTTATTGCCTTTGTTTTTTATGGTCTCTTTTGGACCTTCTTGCTTCCCCCTTTTGATGTTGAGGTCAATATAAAGATCCTTATCGCTTGATGCATTTGTTATTTTCATTTTTAGAAGCTACAATTTCCTTCAGATGTGTATAAACAGGCCTCCAAGGTACTTCACTACTACCCTAGGTTCTTCCAGTGTGATACCCAACAAGTTGGCTTGCTTTCAAAACTCATACATGTATTCTTGAACACTTTGTTCTAGTTCTTGCCATAGATATTTCCATTTCATGAGTTATTCATCCTTGTATCCTATAGGATAGAGATGTGATTCATAAATTCCTTTTTAAGTGTCCCCATTTTGTCACCATGGGCTTCTTGCCCAACTACAAAGCATTTAAATATCTCTTCAACTATAACAAAGCATGCCCAAACATTTATAAATAGGAAAAATAAATCCTTTGGGTTTGTTTTATTTGATATAGACTGAAATATATCTCTAATTTTTTTAGCCATCTATTGAGTCTTTCAAAGTTAACTTGGCCATCATATGTTGGCATTTGAAGTTTTGTTTAAATCTTAAATAGAGTACTAGAAGATGAAGGAATATAGTCAATATTACCCAAGTCTTTAGTCTACTCTCACTTGGGTCGGTCTACTTTTTATTCCTTGTGCTCAAACCTTTTTGAGTGTCTCTCTTCATCCTTTGTTTCCAAAATTTGTGTTACCATCTTGGTCAACATCGAAAGGCTCTCCTCCAGCCGAGTAATCCTCACTTCAAAATCTTCCTTGTATTCTTCTTCATTAGAAGTCCTTGTTATCTTAGGTTGTCTATTCTTTCTATACTTTGTGGTAATGGCTCTCCACTCTTCTAATATCCATTATAGGTGTTTACCATACAAGTTATTAACCAAGTGTTCTTGAACTTGGCTCTAATACCAAATTCAATCTGTAATCACTATGCATGTGCTAAGTGGATTCACCAGCATGGACATTTTTTTAATTTAATGTGTACTAACTAAATGATTTTAGTATGTTTATTTTACTGTACAATTACAACAACAATGATTGTGTATTTTAGTTGCAATAAATAGTGCTAGAAATAACAATCACATACTCAATAATAACACAAATATTTAATTGTTGGAGAACCAGGGGATTAGTAGATCAAGGAAATATTCATTCCAATATATGGTGGTGTCTAAAGACACCATTAAAGAAATTAAGCACATGTGAGCATATCTCAAAAAAACAACAGGAAACACAAAGAATCAAAAACCTTCCATGATAGATTGATCCATATGATTACACGTGTGCATGCACACACACACACACACACAACACCAAGTATAAATAACTTCCTTGAAGTGAAGAAGACATATTCAATCGTGATTGGCTAGGCCATGGTAACAAATTCCTTGAATTCTATTTCAACCCACACACCAATTGATTTCCATGTTTGACCTGACCAATTAGTCAAATGCTTATTCTATTTGTCAGTTGACTCTCCTAGTCAATTGTTGACCAATTGTCTCTAGAATATCTAGAGGTGCAATGAGCATGTTGTTATAATACCCCCACACCAGCATAACAATATGTATATTTAGGAAGTGGAATTAACTTCAACTTCTCTTTGCATCTCCTATGATTGTAACTTCATGAAGTCCGAGCATAGTTTGAAGTTTCACAAACTTAGCCTATGTCAAAGCCTTCATAAAGATATTAGCAACTTTATCATATATATTTCAATAGATAAGAGACACAATAAAATACTTTACCAACTACCTAAAATAATGAGCATGAAGCTCCACATGCTTCATCTTACTATGAGCAACTAGATTTTCAACTACCTATATCTCACTTTGATTGTCACAATACACTACAGTAAATTCTTTGATTGGAAATCCAAACTCATGTAAGAGATTATGAACCCACACTACCTCTATACTAGCATTAACCACACCATGACATTCTTATTCTTTGGTTGAAAGAGAGACCACCTTATTCTTTTTACAAGACCATACTATGGGTCCAAATCCAAGATGAAACACGTAGCCAAATTTAGACTTATGCATCTCCATCTCCAAGCCAATCCAATTTTGTGTAGTTGATTAACTAGTAATTCTTAGCACTACAATATTTTTTCCCAATCTGATAAGTCCCCTTGAGATTACAAATAACCCTCTTTGTAACTTTTGCATATCATGCAAGAACATAGAATTGTGGGCCAAATAGTTAAAAAAAGATATATTGAATCCCTCAACTTCACTTTAATTATCAACCCATGGATTGTGTAGACTTATGAGGTGCTCTACACTATTTATGCAAATTATGAATGTCAATTATGAACTATTAGTTCTATTGGAAAACTATAAAAAATAAAATGCTCAAATTTCATAGCTCATTATAATACATTCCCCATGCCCTTGTGATATGAAAATATTAAGTTACCAATCTAACCATTAGTCCTTCATTAATAACAAATATTTTTCAGTTTTTCCAAGACCTTTAATTTGACAGTGCATCTTGCATTATTATGTGATTAGATTCACTTAACTAAACTTGTATACTTGTGAAATTAACTTGCATAATCCATTTTTCATTAGTGAATTGTGAGATGTAAAGACGAGATGAAGAGAGAGAGAGAGAGAAATATCCACAAAATCACACCAAAACTTGATAATGGATTTCACCAGACATCATGGCTACGTCTTCGACTCCGCTCCCAACAGTGAGACCTCTCTTCATTAATCTCAAAATGTTGAAATAATACAAAGTAAGGCTTACAATTCAACTTTTGAAATCACCTTTCAATTCTGCAACTCAGAAACAAAAACAAAACCCGCCATTGGATTCTACAGCAAATTTGGATACTTTTAAGTATATACTCATCTATACTTAGCTTGGCAACAAAGTATCTAGAAGCACTTTTCTGATCGGATACTCAAACTCAGAAACGAAGATCAGATTCAAACTCCTCTCGAAATTCTACAACTTTTGAGTATAAAGTCGATATACTTTTGAATAAGCTCTAGGGACTCCCCCTATGGCACAAACTCCATTGTTGCACTATGTTAGATCCGTACTATGCATCGATTTCTATGCCCAGATGTATACCATCCTCTGCATCGATTTGCATGCATGTTTTAAATAGGCATGAATTTGTCTTAACCACCCATATTTTGGTGGAATTCAGCAAATTTGGCGGAATCTACCAGATTTGGCAGTCGACTCCTAGGCCTCTTTGGCCTTCTTGAAGGTGTCATGTGGCACCTCTCGATTGTTCCACGTGGCATCCTCCCATTGGTTTCTTCTTCCAACTCGCCGCCTGTTGTGCATCTTTGCCACATGGCACTCCAGGAGCCCACCCCGTCACCTGCCAACTAGACATATGGATCTACCACTTGGATGCTACATCATTGTACACCTGCCACATAGCACCCTTTCAGTGGTGCCACATGGACCATACGGATGAAACATGGCATGTTTTTACTGGTCCAACTGGGTGTCGAAAACGCCAAATTTGAGTGACACATGGCAACCACTCATGCTGCAATGTTAGCATGTCGATGTCATCATGATGTCACCATGTTATTTGTATAGATGGAAACATCTAAGCCTATGGGCCTCCCACGTGGCACCCATGCTTTTCCATTTTCTCTTATTTTTTTGAAACTTCAAACTGTGATATCTTCCTCATACAATGTTTGTTTGAGGCAATTCACGCATCGTTGGAAAACTCTCGTCGAGCTCTATGCAATGGTGCCATCCTCATCATCATTTGAGAATTTTCATTTTGAGTGATCACAGATCCTCCTGGATCACCTTGGGTCCATGAATTTCACTCCTATATCTTTTGACAATATTTGAAAGATAGATGAAGGTCTAGGGTCACTACCTCTTGGACAGGAAATTAATTAAATGAGAAGGTCTCCTTGAACTAATGACCTTACGCAACTGTTAGATTAATCAATACTTACAACATTAAGTATCATATGCTAGATTTATATGATCCACATCAAGGTACAAACATTGTGATTTAAAGGTAATCAAAGAAATACAAGAATCAAAATTGTTGATCAAAGAAATATAGAAAATGAAAGCATTACTAGAAATAAAGTGAAATAAATTAATACTCTATTTTTTACAAAAGTTTGTCTACTTATAAAACATAATTAAAAGGAAAGGAAAGAAAATACAATAGTGGTTCCTACGGCTTTTCCTTGAGTGGGCCCTACTCAAGGAGGTTCCTAGAACCCTTGAAGACACTCAAACACTCATAACTCTAACAAACTTTGTTTCCTTTATTTGGAAATTGTCATGTAACTTGAGGGTAGAAATCTACCTCTTGACTACAATTTGAACTAGATTGAACAATAATAAAGTAAATGATATAACAATACTAGCTATGATACTCTATTAAATATGCCTTTATTTGTACTTGAAAAGGGTCTTGTCTAGCTTATCCAATCAATCCCTTGATTGGTGGGAGTTGTCCCTTAATTTCCTAGTTTTTTGTATGTTGTCTCAAGGGACTATTTCCCTCCTTTATCAATTCAAACTCCCAAGGCTATAAGGAGATCAATTTTGTAGTGTATCAAGGGAGGTAATGGGGGCCGAAAGGGCCCATGGTGATAATAGTGGAGGTCATTCAATATATGGTGGACTAGGTCCACTATATTATTAAATAAGGCCCACTATGGTTGTTAGATATATTGTAGCAGTGTGAACATAATAAATGTGAGAAGGATTTATAGTAGGTTCCTTCTCTAGAATGTTCTTAGGTAGTAGTATATAAGGAAGGGATGATAAATGTAATGAGCATAGTGAATAGTATTGTTACTGTAACAAGAAAGGAAATCTTGAATGTTATCCTTCCATAAGGATTAATATATGGTGTTACCCTACCTCAAGGGTTTTGACTACATTCTTGTGTTGAATATTTTATTTTTCTATGGTGTGAATCATTTATTTGTCTATTGTGTGAATCTTTTATTATATTTTTAGATCTGAGGTACATAAAATTTGGTATCAAGGCACTTTCTTCGACCAAATAAAGGAAGAATTTTTTTGTTCTTTTTGCATATTTTTTCAAGGGAAAAGGGGGGCGACACACTTCAGATTATATTTTGAAAAAATTATGAGAAGAATTTGTAGAAACCAATTGGATATTTGAGTTCCTCTCAGAAAAATACCCAATTTAAGAAAAAAAATATCGTTCGAAATGGAGTTCAGGAAGTGAAGTTATCAGCATTTTAAAATCAACAAATTTTCAAGGTTTTTTCGGAAAAATCCATGCGATTTGAATAATAAGTTATTTTTAAACCCTAGTTTTTTGTTGAAGAATTCTTCCAAGAAAGATGTATTTTACAAGGAAATTTGATGGCCCTAGTATTGAAGAATATACAAAATGGACGAATTCTAGACATCCATTTATTTGGAGCTTACATTTACCTGTTAATTTAAAGGATGATGTTAGCATATGGTGGAATGGTCTTAACCATGAAGGGATAAAGGCACTTTCAGATGTGGGATATGAGAAATTGTACTTATATAGGTGGTATCATGTTGGGAAAAAGGATAACGAGAGCACCAAGGGTTTCTTTTCATGTGAAAACTATATATTACAAGTTCATGGATGTATTCAACAAGAGAAGGTTGTTGCTTCTATTAACCCTACTTGCCAACAAAATTTTATCAATGTTCAATAGGTTAATAGATTGCAAGTTCCTGCAAAGCATATTCAAAGCACACAGGTTGAGGGTGAAAATGTTCAATTTTTTAAATATTTGAAGCTCGCTGTGGATAAATATCTGTTGCATTCTTATTTTTGTGCCATTTATATGAATGGTGTGGATGTTATTCTTGGATATCCTTGGATGGAAGCAATGGGTAAAGTTAATTTCAATGTGATAAAGAAGTTTATCAAGCTTTGGTATAAGAAAAAGAAAATTGCATTGTAGGATGTGTTTCTTAGTAAGAAAGAAGAGCCCAAGGGGGGGAAGAAAATAAGTTATTGTAGAGTTTGAAGTTGAATCAGAGGCAGAGTCTACAAAAGGACATAAAGCAAAACCCTAGGAAGGAGACAATAAATAAGCCACGAAGATCAATGAATCAAAGAAACACCATGTTGAAGAGTTGAAGACAAAAGAATGTGTTAACGTCGATGTATATCACCATCCACACCACATAGAGAAACAATAGTCATCAAGGCAAGGATGTGAGCATCAACACACTTATTATGGACCAGCATGGCACCAAAAAGGAAACCAATCAAGAGGTGCATGGAGGAATACCACCAATGTAGGAAGATGTCGGGATAGAGCAACATCCCATGGCACCAAAGGCGCAATAAGGATCAAGATCAGGTTGGAAAGGCAGTATTTGGACATCATGTTCATATTCCCATAGGATAGATGGATTCACATACTTGGTATCAATTGGATATATTGCTTAGCAAGTCATATTGTATGGTTTATTCCCATGTTTCGAGGATGAAACATGCAAAGGGCGATGGAATGTGGTGTATCTAGGGAGGCAATGAGGGGGGGGTGAAGGGCCCACAGTGATAATAGTGGATGTCATTCAATGTATTGTTGGATTACTGAGAGGTGGGATGAATCAGTAATAGCGTAATTATAATCCTCTTTCTTCAAATGTTATATCAATGTAGAATTATTATTCAATAATGAGGGGTAAGAAATAAACAATCACACACATACACAGTACACCAGTGTTTTACGTGGAAACCCAAATTGGGAGAAAACCACGGAATGTTTTTTCTTATATGTCTTGAAGAATTACATTCATTAGAAGCACCAACTTCCCTTGTTTTCCAACTGCAATTGGAAGGAGGCTCCAACCCCCTAGTTTCTCAGGCTACAACCCGAGGGAAGCTCCAACTCCCCAATTCTCCGGCTACAACCAGAAGGAGGCTACAACCCCCAATGTTCTCTGGCTACAACCGGAAGGTGGCTACAACCACCTGTCTTTGCCCCGTCCTGCCACCCTGAAGTAGAAGTAGAATGATGGAACCACTGTCACACTATCACTGTGAGATATACTGTTGTAAACATGTACCAATAAATCTGAGCCATGCATCAAGCATGCATCAACCTGTACCTCAACCTGTAATCAACATGTACCATAAACAAGTGCATCAACCATGCACCAACCTGTAATCAACCTGTACCATAAACAAGTGCATCCAACCATGTACCAAGTATGTACCAATCATGTGTCAACTAC
>ML776680.1:1748275-1764295 GCA_009831015.1 Picea engelmannii | reverse complement strand
GAATTGATAAAGGAGGGAAATAGTCCCTTGAGACAACATACAAAAAACTAGGAAATTAAGGGACAACTCCCACCAATCAAGGGATTGATTGGATAAGCTAGACAAGACCCTTTTCAAGTACAAATAAAGGCATATTTAATAGAGTATCATAGCTAGTATTGTTATATCATTTACTTTATTATTGTTCAATCTAGTTCAAATTGTAGTCAAGAGGTAGATTTCTACCCTCAAGTTACATGACAATTTCCAAATAAAGGAAACAAAGTTTGTTAGAGTTATGAGTGTTTGAGTGTCTTCAAGGGTTCTAGGAACCTCCTTGAGTAGGGCCCACTCAAGGAAAAGCCGTAGGAACCACTATTGTATTTTCTTTCCTTTCCTTTTAATTATGTTTTATAAGTAGACAAACTTTTGTAAAAAATAGAGTATTAATTTATTTCACTTTATTTCTAGTAATGCTTTCATTTTCTATATTTCTTTGATCAACAATTTTGATTCTTGTATTTCTTTGATTACCTTTAAATCACAATGTTTGTACCTTGATGTGGATCATATAAATCTAGCATATGATACTTAATGTTGTAAGTATTGATTAATCTAACAGTTGCGTAAGGTCATTAGTTCAAGGAGACCTTCTCATTTAATTAATTTCCTGTCCAAGAGGTAGTGACCCTAGACCTTCATCTATCTTTCAAATATTGTCAAAAGATATAGGAGTGAAATTCATGGACCCAAGGTGATCCAGGAGGATCTGTGATCACTCAAAATGAAAATTCTCAAATGATGATGAGGATGGCACCATTGCATAGAGCTCGACGAGAGTTTTCCAACGATGCGTGAATTGCCTCAAACAAACATTGTATGAGGAAGATATCACAGTTTGAAGTTTCAAAAAAATAAGAGAAAATGGAAAAGCATGGGTGCCACGTGGGAGGCCCATAGGCTTAGATGTTTCCATCTATACAAATAACATGGTGACATCATGATGACATCGACATGCTAACATTGCAGCATGAGTGGTTGCCATGTGTCACTCAAATTTGGCGTTTTCGACACCCAGTTGGACCAGTAAAAACATGCCATGTTTCATCCGTATGGTCCATGTGGCACCACTGAAAGGGTGCTATGTGGCAGGTGTACAATGATGTAGCATCCAAGTGGTAGATCCATATGTCTAGTTGGCAGGTGACGGGGTGGGCTCCTGGAGTGCCATGTGGCAAAGATGCACAACAGGCGGCGAGTTGGAAGAAGAAACCAATGGGAGGATGCCACGTGGAACAATCGAGAGGTGCCACATGACACCTTCAAGAAGGCCAAAGAGGCCTAGGAGTCGACTGCCAAATCTGGTAGATTCCGCCAAATTTGCTGAATTCCACCAAAATATGGGTGGTTAAGACAAATTCATGCCTATTTAAAACATGCATGCAAATCGATGCAGAGGATGGTATACATCTGGGCATAGAAATCGATGCATAGTACGGATCTAACATAGTGCAACAATGGAGTTTGTGCCATAGGGGGAGTCCCTAGAGCTTATTCAAAAGTATATCGACTTTATACTCAAAAGTTGTAGAATTTCGAGAGGAGTTTGAATCTGATCTTCGTTTCTGAGTTTGAGTATCCGATCAGAAAAGTGCTTCTAGATACTTTGTTGCCAAGCTAAGTATAGATGAGTATATACTTAAAAGTATCCAAATTTGCTGTAGAATCCAATGGCGGGTTTTGTTTTTGTTTCTGAGTTGCAGAATTGAAAGGTGATTTCAAAAGTTGAATTGTAAGCCTTACTTTGTATTATTTCAACATTTTGAGATTAATGAAGAGAGGTCTCACTGTTGGGAGCGGAGTCGAAGACGTAGCCATGATGTCTGGTGAAATCCATTATCAAGTTTTGGTGTGATTTTGTGGATATTTCTCTCTCTCTCTCTCTTCATCTCGTCTTTACATCTCACAATTCACTAATGAAAAATGGATTATGCAAGTTAATTTCACAAGTATACAAGTTTAGTTAAGTGAATCTAATCACATAATAATGCAAGATGCACTGTCAAATTAAAGGTCTTGGAAAAACTGAAAAATATTTGTTATTAATGAAGGACTAATGGTTAGATTGGTAACTTAATATTTTCATATCACAAGGGCATGGGGAATGTATTATAATGAGCTATGAAATTTGAGCATTTTATTTTTTATAGTTTTCCAATAGAACTAATAGTTCATAATTGACATTCATAATTTGCATAAATAGTGTAGAGCACCTCATAAGTCTACACAATCCATGGGTTGATAATTAAAGTGAAGTTGAGGGATTCAATATATCTTTTTTTAACTATTTGGCCCACAATTCTATGTTCTTGCATGATATGCAAAAGTTACAAAGAGGGTTATTTGTAATCTCAAGGGGACTTATCAGATTGGGAAAAAATATTGTAGTGCTAAGAATTACTAGTTAATCAACTACACAAAATTGGATTGGCTTGGAGATGGAGATGCATAAGTCTAAATTTGGCTACGTGTTTCATCTTGGATTTGGACCCATAGTATGGTCTTGTAAAAAGAATAAGGTGGTCTCTCTTTCAACCAAAGAATAAGAATGTCATGGTGTGGTTAATGCTAGTATAGAGGTAGTGTGGGTTCATAATCTCTTACATGAGTTTGGATTTCCAATCAAAGAATTTACTGTAGTGTATTGTGACAATCAAAGTGAGATATAGGTAGTTGAAAATCTAGTTGCTCATAGTAAGATGAAGCATGTGGAGCTTCATGCTCATTATTTTAGGTAGTTGGTAAAGTATTTTATTGTGTCTCTTATCTATTGAAATATATATGATAAAGTTGCTAATATCTTTATGAAGGCTTTGACATAGGCTAAGTTTGTGAAACTTCAAACTATGCTCGGACTTCATGAAGTTACAATCATAGGAGATGCAAAGAGAAGTTGAAGTTAATTCCACTTCCTAAATATACATATTGTTATGCTGGTGTGGGGGTATTATAACAACATGCTCATTGCACCTCTAGATATTCTAGAGACAATTGGTCAACAATTGACTAGGAGAGTCAACTGACAAATAGAATAAGCATTTGACTAATTGGTCAGGTCAAACATGGAAATCAATTGGTGTGTGGGTTGAAATAGAATTCAAGGAATTTGTTACCATGGCCTAGCCAATCACGATTGAATATGTCTTCTTCACTTCAAGGAAGTTATTTATACTTGGTGTTGTGTGTGTGTGTGTGTGTGCATGCACACGTGTAATCATATGGATCAATCTATCATGGAAGGTTTTTGATTCTTTGTGTTTCCTGTTGTTTTTTTGAGATATGCTCACATGTGCTTAATTTCTTTAATGGTGTCTTTAGACACCACCATATATTGGAATGAATATTTCCTTGATCTACTAATCCCCTGGTTCTCCAACAATTAAATATTTGTGTTATTATTGAGTATGTGATTGTTATTTCTAGCACTATTTATTGCAACTAAAATACACAATCATTGTTGTTGTAATTGTACAGTAAAATAAACATACTAAAATCATTTAGTTAGTACACATTAAATTAAAAAAATGTCCATGCTGGTGAATCCACTTAGCACATGCATAGTGATTACAGATTGAATTTGGTATTAGAGCCAAGTTCAAGAACACTTGGTTAATAACTTGTATGGTAAACACCTATAATGGATATTAGAAGAGTGGAGAGCCATTACCACAAAGTATAGAAAGAATAGACAACCTAAGATAACAAGGACTTCTAATGAAGAAGAATACAAGGAAGATTTTGAAGTGAGGATTACTCGGCTGGAGGAGAGCCTTTCGATGTTGACCAAGATGGTAACACAAATTTTGGAAACAAAGGATGAAGAGAGACACTCAAAAAGGTTTGAGCACAAGGAATAAAAAGTAGACCGACCCAAGTGAGAGTAGACTAAAGACTTGGGTAATATTGACTATATTCCTTCATCTTCTAGTACTCTATTTAAGATTTAAACAAAACTTCAAATGCCAACATATGATGGCCAAGTTAACTTTGAAAGACTCAATAGATGGCTAAAAAAATTAGAGATATATTTCAGTCTATATCAAATAAAACAAACCCAAAGGATTTATTTTTCCTATTTATAAATGTTTGGGCATGCTTTGTTATAGTTGAAGAGATATTTAAATGCTTTGTAGTTGGGCAAGAAGCCCATGGTGACAAAATGGGGACACTTAAAAAGGAATTTATGAATCACATCTCTATCCTATAGGATACAAGGATGAATAACTCATGAAATGGAAATATCTATGGCAAGAACTAGAACAAAGTGTTCAAGAATACATGTATGAGTTTTGAAAGCAAGCCAACTTGTTGGGTATCACACTGGAAGAACCTAGGGTAGTAGTGAAGTACCTTGGAGGCCTGTTTATACACATCTGAAGGAAATTGTAGCTTCTAAAAATGAAAATAACAAATGCATCAAGCGATAAGGATCTTTATATTGACCTCAACATCAAAAGGGGGAAGCAAGAAGGTCCAAAAGAGACCATAAAAAACAAAGGCAATAAAATTTCAACCAAAACCCAAATGGTGAAAGATCCCAATAAGCACTACAAACACTATGATGTGGATGGGAACACAAATGAGAATTGTTGGAAGCTTCATCCAAAACTACATCCGAAATGGACAACTACTAAGATGACATAAACAATGATAAAAAGAAGCTCTAAGATGGATGGGAACCTAGTCTTCACCATGTTTCAACGACCAAGGACAATGGAGATAGAAGTAAACTTTTCAAAATCAAAGTTCAAGTGAAGAGAAGGAAGGTAAATACTTTGTTTCATAGTGGTTCTTAAATCAATTTGATTTTTGAAACTTTAGTACAAACAACAAAGTTAACAACAACAAACAACAAAGTTACCAACTTAACGAGAACTCTACAGAGTTCTCATTTTTTTAGGGGTCACATTTTTTACCCTGTTTCGAAAAGTTGTGCTATTGGTAGGAACCCCCCCCAACACCCTTTTAGTTTTAATTTGATATTTTAAATCTTCTTATCCATCACATATCCACATTTTTTTAAAATGCTTATTTTCTCAACTATTTTCAAATTATTCTAAATTGCTTACTTTTTTTTTTTCAATGGTGTTTTTAATAATTTCTCCATGCTTTTTTCAATGTTAAAAATGTTGTTTATCATTAACTTCTTTGAAATTAAGATTTTTCATATAATTATGTCTCATTAATTAATTTATGGTGCCATACTTTTTAAATATAGTGTAAAATATTATTTTTAACATATTTTTTACCTTTACTTCAATACATAGGAAATAATTATAGCTAAATAACACTATGTTTAAATATTTAGCAAAAACATACACATTTTAAAGCCATACACAATAAAAATCCTATACATTTTAGAAGCTATCCGCTTAAAATAATGTGTCTAATAAAGCATTTTTATGGACATAATTGAGCAAAAAAAATGTTTATTTTTATTTTTATTTTTAAATTAACATTGTTTTCCCTATATTTTATAGATTTGAAGTAAAAAAATGACAATATGTAATGTCATTTTCCCTAGTATATTGATTCACATAAAAATAAAAGTAAAAAGAAAATAATTAAAAAGATTCATCATAAAACAACAATAGATACATATTTATTTTAAAATCTGAAATTTAAAACATTACAATTAGAGCTCATACAAAATTTGCAAAATTGAGCATCGTTTTCAAGGGAATCTTAAAACTAATCAATAATATCATATATCCTAAATTCATCATTCTCAAGAGACACATCATTTTCTTGGACATCATTCTGTGCTTCTATTATGTCATTTTTCTTTTCCATTAGGTCTTTGATATCCGCAAGTTCTCCAAAGTGATCCTTTCCAAGCAATCCTCCTAATGGTACTTGAGGTTCCTTTGACATTTTTTCCACCATTGATTCATTAAAATATCCTTTCCTCAAGCCAACTTCTTGCATTTCATTTGGAAGATATGGAATAACATTAACTCTTTGCTGAATAAAACCGCATTGTAGTGGGTCACTTTCAATGGCTATGCAATTTCTTCATTTTTGTAAGTAACAAGCTAATGTTGTACCTAATCACCAAATACAAAATAAATAATTAAGTTAAATAATTAAAAAAAACATAAATGAAAAATAATAAAAAATGAAGTATGATTTCTTAAATGTTATATCATAAGTCTTACCTGAACCCGAGAACAAATCCAAAACCCAATCTCCTTCATTTGAAAATGTATCTATAAGATAATTAGATAGTCTGGTTGGACCAATGCCAAGCCTTAAGCTTCCCTTGTCAACTCAATTCTCTCTCCATATTTTCTATCATAGTATTTGCATCTTTTCCTCGTGTCTCCTAAATGATCAGAATGGAAATTATAGTTCTCAATTCAATGATAACATATGGTTTCTACTTTGGTCTTCAACAGGACCAAGGATAAGTTCAGGATCTAATAAAAAAGACACAAAATTCCTTTTGAGAATAAGGCCCTGAGGGATAAATCTTTTACCGTGTGACCTGGGCATATGATTGAGGGCCTATCTTTTTGCAAATGCAAAAGGTGCCTTTTCAACATACTCAATGAAACACAAAACAACCCAGAAATGACACGTAGGCCAATTGATCAACGCTTTAGATCAGTTCGCATTTGGATTTTCAATTAACACTTTGACAACTCCAAAATGCGAAAAGGTTCCCCATTGTAGATTCTCAGAGCCAGTCACGATTCACCGGTGTAAATTCGATCTCTCCACTGAATCAATGAAGAATGAGGATCGTTGATCTGAATATGATCAATGATCGACGATTTATTTCGATCTCTTACTACCTTCCTATAGAGAAAAATCCAACCATTCCAATGCTTCCACTCCAAATCCGATGGTTGTATATGGAGGCTCCTGTATAATGCAAGTTCCACTGCAAATTTTCATAAGATAAAAGGATTAGTTCAATCAAGAAGTTGATTCATTGTTGGAGAAATAACCAAACATAATTTTACACTAGAATTTCTCTGAGAAACATTGAGACATGCATCAAAACACCATAGATAAATTCAACCCTAATTTTATTCATTCATTTCTAGAACTCGAGATGAGTCTATCTCTGTAACATCCCGTTCTACTAAGGATACTTTCATTGACTTATTCTTTGAGGACACTTGCATGCAAGTGATCCGATTATGGTACATTGTGATTTCATTTCGATTATGAGTTATATATGATGATGATGATGTGTTATGATTTATTGCTAATTTCAAATGTACATGTATTGACATATATTATTGACGAGTTCTCTTGAGTGTGCATGACACATGACAGGTTATGGATGCCGATGACATCAATGGACTTCCTTGGACTCTGGATTGAGTCAGGGAGTGGATTGTATTTGTTTAAGTATTTCATTTTACGCGCATGTGATATATCATTGATTACAATATGATTTATGTATATGGATTATTGACACTTCTTTTGTCAGTGGATGCAGGCTTGACGATGCTTGCTAATCCAACTCACATAAGGAGTAAAGGGGTCATGCACATAAACCATACATTTGAGGGAGAGGTGTGGAAGCATCCTTGTCACAACCTACTAGTACCCCTACCATGGCCTGAATTGTAGGTTAACGATTACCTAGTTCGAGAGGTTCACGATGCCGTGAGAGCGGACTCAGACAGTCGCTCACGAAGATTTCTAATGGGCACGCAATAATGCATAATTACTTATTCCTTATAAGCCCTTAGTCTTTCACAAGGTCGAGCGAATGGAGTGTTGACTCCAAGGTTAAGACAACTTCCAAAACCATTCAAAGGCGAGTGACACCCTTGGAGCACATAGGTGCGTCTTGAAGGGCACGCCACGTAATTAAAATGTGAGTCAATAAATCTAGATGGCCTAGAAAATTAATAAAATTCTTAGACCTTGATAGGATAGAGTATTAATTAATCAGTAAATTATAAACTTAGAAGCCTAACTAGAGTCTAAGCCTAAAATATAGATTAACTTTAAGTCTAAATTTAAATAAATGATTAAATAAAATATGAAACAAGTTACAAGATTTGAGATAAAATCAAACTCTAGTAAAAGAGGGAATACAAACTTAAAGGTTGGGAAAACTTCACATGTGTGCATGAAATTAATAAAAGGGGTTTTAAAAATAGAAAGAAATAAAACATGAGAGAATAGGTGTACACATAGAATAACATCTTGAGTTAAACTACCACTAAGTCTAACTAAAAGAAGACTCCTAATCCAAATCTCATTAAGATCTAGTTAGGGGACACACATTAAATGAGAATTTGGGGAACAAAGGGACAACTAAGAGTGAAAATAGGAACACATTGGGGAATGTGTGGAAAAATAATTTTTTAAATAAAATAAAAAGGGTAAATTACTTGTGCAACTTAGGGAGAGTGTGACAAGTGTGTGGGTGAATAATCATAATTAAATTAATTAAAAAGTTAATTATTTGTGCATGTGGACATGTGTCATTTTGGAATTTTCTATAAAACAAATGGAAAAGAGGGGAAAGAGACCTCACTTTGGATAGTATTGTTATGCTGCCAAAATTTGGTTTGACTGTGTTTTACTTGTGAGAGTTGGGATTTCAAGCTTGAGAAAGAGTGGAAGATCTTCCTTGCGAGACAAGCTTGGAGCTATTGTTTTTCTGGTTTCTTGTGTGTGGCCCTTTTGCGACTTGTGAGGCTAAGGGGGAAGAAGAGTACCCCTAGATTTGGATGGGAGGTACCGATGACATTATGAGATTATAAAGAGGGAGTAAAGAAGGAGCGCAATCCCATGTTGAAGGAAATCCTCAATTGTCCATCTTCATCTGTTCCAATATTTTATTTTCTGAAATTTTAAATTGTAATAAGAGTAAATTTTGTATATTAGAATTTCGAATGGTCGCTAGCAAATTAATTTACAGACCCAGAATTTAGAATTTCGAATGGTCGCTACCAAATTAATTTACAAATCCAGAATTTTGAATTTTGTATGGTCACTGCCACATTAACTTACAAATTCAGAATTTAGAATTTTGTAGGGTCGCTGCAAAATTAATTTACAGACCCAAAATTTAGAATTTCGAATGGTCGCTGCCAAATTAATTTACAAACCTAGAATTTAGAATTTCGAATGGTCGCTGCCAAATTAATTTACAGACCCAGAATTTAGAATTTTGAATGGTTGCTGCCAAATTAATTTACAAATCTGTAATTTAGAATTTTGTAGGGTCGCTGCAAAATCAATTTACAGACCCAAAATTTAGAATTTCGAATGGTCGTTGCCAAATTAATTTACAGACCCATAATTTAGAATTTCGAATGGTCGCTGCCAAATTAATTTACAAATCCGAAATTTAGGATTTTGTAGGGTCGTTGCAAAATTAATTTACAGACCCAAAATTTAGAATTTTGAATGGTCACTGGCAAATTAATTTACAAATCCAGAATTTAGAATTTTGTATGGTCGCTGTAAAATTTATTTGCAATTCTGAAAACTAGAATTTTGTAGGGTCGCTGTAGAATTATTATGCAAATATGGAAACTACAACTTTGTATGGTAGCTACATAATTGTTATGCAAAGTTGGAAATTTAACTTAGGATTTATGAACTGTTGTTGTTATTAAAAATTTAATGATAGATTTGATATAAGTTAGAATGTAAACTGTTAAATTTTATTTTAAAATATCCTTGAGTATGGATCGAATGATTAATAATACTATTATCATATATACATGCAATGTATGTGGATGTATCGTTTGCCAAGATATCCCTTCCAGTTCAATTATTTTCCGATTTTATTCTATAGATTGATGTGAGAAATTGTGACCAACCCGTAAAGAACCATTGAACCTAGTATCTAATTTCGTTCTATTCTTTTTGACTAGAGTGGTACATCCAATGAAATTGAGTATAGTAGATGTGATAATAGAGTACGAGGTTAACTTATGTCATAATTTTGGATAGAATACCTTTAAGTTAGTGTGAACAATTATAGAGAGCATTTAATAAATATTTTTAATGAAAGTATTTAACACTAGATTTTAAGTATTACTCTTATGTCTGTACATATTGACTATTATTGAAATTCAAAAAGTAAGAAAGGTTTTCCAAGAATGATTGAGATTTATCCCAATAAAATAAAACTTAACAATAGTTATAGTAAAAGGGTTTAGCTCCTCTTATGCACCACTCTACTTCCATTGGATTGATTTCAATTAATAATATGATAAAAAAATCATTTGATTTATGTAATGGCTTTGGAATGTTTATGAATTAATGGTTATTGGATTATTTAGTGATCAACTATATAATGATTATAATAAGATCTTTTATATTAAGAGTGTTAAAGTATAATCATTTGGGTTAATAAGGATATGGTAAAACTTATCAAATGATAAATGGTGATGTTCATTTAAGAAGAATGGTCGAAGAGTTGAAGCAACAAATTTAACTTAGAAATACAATAATATTATAGTATTAGAGATAATATTATATATTTTACTCAAAGGAATTTAAATTTAAATTTAAGTATACAATATAGAGTGGGGATTAAAAGTTAGTAAGTAAATGGGTTGTGAAATGTATTGAAACATTAGAATTAAGTTGGTTCTTTAAAAATAATTGTTGACTACCTTAATAAGTGTTAAACAACAACTATGCAATTGATATAAGATAACCATGCCTTGGATATAAGATAAAAGTTTAATTGCACGATCCATGATCTATATTGATGTGATAACATTTGGTATGCAATTAGTGTGATTGTTATACTTTAGAACACGGCTCGCCTATTAAAAACTATAGAATTGTTGTTGACAATTATGTTTAGAGGTATGGATTTAATATGAATTGTAAGTCGTCCCCGAGGTGTAGGACAGTCGGTGACAGAGTGTGTTGTTAAGCCACTCTGTGATGTTAAAGTCACCGGTTCGAAACCTGCGGGGTCAAAAAATCCAACCATGTTAAGGGTTGGTGTGGCTCAGGCCGGGTGCGATCCCCGGGTGATTTTGACGGCTTAGATGCCCCTGAGTCGCGGTTTCTCAAGCCACAGGTTAATCGCAGGTCCTGCACAAATTAACAAACAAAAAAAAAATATGAATTGTAAGTCTAAATTGAAGAGAAAATGATTATTTCCGATGAGGTTATTATGTATATTGTTATGTTAATTTAAGTACTAAATTAATGATATCGTTATCCATAATGGATTGTTAATTGTTGATCTTAAAAAGTGGATTATAAAACTGACATGTATATGGTAATAACGATGATTTTGTAATGGAATGAAACCAAACATTTGAGTAGTTTCTTATGATGTGAAATCTGAATGATGAATTGATGAGTTATGTACTAATATAATGAGTTATTGAATGAATTTATTTGTGTTATGATCAAGTACCTTTCCGTCGAATTTTGTCCCAAGTCTAGGTTAGAGTTGGTTATGAGAGTAGATACCTTCAGTTCCTCAGAAAAATCACCAGTCCTGAGACCTTAGATGGTTAAAATCAATCGGATGAATCTTGGACTTGGGCTTTGATTATGTGTCTTGAAGGTCCTAACCTTGCAGTGTAGGTTGGATGGGTGGGCATCTTTTGTTATCTTTATGCGATATGGTTGATCTTGAATAACAACGATGTTGTATCTAAATCTTGCTATGTAGTGATATAGATGAGAATAGAATGTGTAAATATTTATGTATGTTATTTTCACATAACACTTGTCCTAACTGATGTTTCAAATTTTTTTTTACCTCTACTGTACTCACTTACATTTATGTCTTAGCGGAGGGGTTGTTACAGTCTTGAAGTTATTTGGGTTTACTACACACAGCCTCACGCTCTCCAACCCTCTCTCTCCCTCTGCTACACTTAGATATTACATTTATATAGGATTTAATGTCCTCAGGTAGCTCTAACTGGCTAATCCTGAATTATTTCAACAAATCCCCAAAATCACTCAATCTATTCTAAGAATCAGGAACATAATCATGCCTATCACAACCAAGTTTGATCTTGATTCCTTCTAGAGGCTCCTCGAACTAATTATTACAATTAAAATGAAGATTAAGGGAACCAACCCTCTTTAGTAAATGGTTTGACCCTCTTAGGGTCAAAATCATGAATTTCCTCTGATGCCCCTGCATCATAATTAATTAGTGCTTGTGGATTTTGATAAATGTTAACAATCTCTCCTTTCAAATCCTTTTCTTCATCTGTTATCTTTCTAACCACAAAATTGTAAAACCATTAGCTATTAGGATTCCCCCCATCCTTTACATTGAAAATAATAGAATCATAAGAATCATCTTTTGTCCATCTTGAAAGATATATGCTCTCAATATCATGTGTAAATGGTTCTCTATTGGAGATAGAGCTCTGAATATTAGGCTCTTGCATGTAACATAAATAAGTGCAAATTCAATTAAATTATGAATTAATAAAATTGATTTCTAATCTCAATCGCTAAACAAACACTTTCAATATCTTACCATTAAAGTTGCATCATTGTCTTTTCTTTTCCCTTGAAGCTTGATTATACTAATCCTTGTTGTGCGTTTGAATGAAAAACCACAAATCTCCAAAATGGTGATGTTGTGACTTCAATAAATCCCATAACCACTTTATTGAAAGCTTCGTAAGTACAAGGCTCACTATCATATCCAATGTTTCGAATATTATAAACATGAGGGATATATGCAATAACTAGGGAGTATTCCGTCTTTGGAACAATATTTGCAATTTTTTTACAATCACCTAATATCACTTTATAATGAACAATGTCGAGCCCATTCCAAATGTAGTGATCAAGGGTGTCATCAAATTCAACATTTCAAACATGTCTCTTTTTTTCTCTTTCAAACTTGGCTTTTTGAATAAAACTTTTGAAGGTTTCAGGTACTCCATCTGCATTCTTCTTTGGTATTTTTAATGAAACAAACAAACATATAGTTATATATCTATAACTGATAAAATATAAATAAATTAACCTACAAGTTAATAATATGAATGTAATAAATCAATATACCTTTTTGAATTCAACAAATAATTGTTTCATTGCTGCTGTAGAGCTTGAAACTTGATAGTTGAGTCTAACATCATCCCAACTCTCTTCATTCAAAATCTTAGCAATTTCCTCTTGTATTCTCATATACACCTTGTGACTAAATAAAAAATAAATAATGTTATAATGATATATATAATAAAATACTTAGAACATTGATATGTTAAAATGAAAAAAAACAATTTTTTAATCCTAACATAAATAAGAAACAACTTAACAAACTTAGTTTTTAAATTCACCACACATTTCTTCCATTGATAATTCACCCGATATTACACGTAATAATATAGCTATGATAAGTGTCTCATCCTTCACTCCTTGTATCGTTCTCCAATGCGTTATAGTCATATCTTCTGGTAGATTCTTGATTTCAGGACTTGTCTTACTTGTGCTACATATTAAGGGTTTAACCTTCTTAAACCATTATTTTTTTATACTAATATGTTCCCAATGGCTGAAGATCTCATCTACAAAATCCCATACATGTCTAGTTCTAACTATCCAGAACTCTGAATGCATCACTTTCTTTGCAATTTTTTTTTTTTTACATTTTCCTCATCAATTGGGAAGCCTATTTCCATACAACATTGCTTCCAAAACTTCACAACAACGTTTGATCTATCCCCACCACATATTTCAGAAAATTCATTATGGATAAATCTCACCCTTTGAATGAAAGTCATGGACATCCTGTACTCATTATCTGTGTTATGATCCCATGCCAATAAATTTTCTTATGCATTTGTTAAACTAGCATAGATTATACATTTGACTATCTCAAAAAGAGGATTATTGGGATACTCTTGCATCAATTCTCTTCTAGCCCCTGTAGAATGATTTCCTCCATAATATTTATAGTCAAAACATTTTGATCTATCAAATTCATCCCTATTAGGAATTTCCATTGGGTCACCAAGAAATAAGTAATCAACCACATGTGCATATGGATTGTACCTAATTAATGCTTCGAAGTTGTGAATATGTAAGTGATGTGGTTTTCTAATTTGATATTTTTCTTTCCCTTCACTAGTTTTATAAAGTTGCTTCACATTCAACTGAAATGCATGGTCATCATCAACTAAGTTGGTCCTCAATCGATTTCAAATGGTAGTTTGTGTTTTTTCATAATACCATCCTCTAGATCAACACCTAGTATTATTATTTATTTGCTACCTTTAGGACTTTCATTATGATATTCCGAGCTAACCATGATTTGTTCATCATAAAAAACATTTGATTTCCTTGTTAATCCATAGACAAAGCCCCATACAAAGCCCATGTTATGTATAAAACCCCTTATTAATCCCCTTATTGAATTATTACATTTCTTGTGTTATATTTGTATGCAAGCTCCGAAACCTTCATCACACCCTTTCATTATAATTGTACTCTTTGTTTCCTATATATATACCAATGAGACCTAGTATTAGGATCATCTTATATAATATTATATTGTATTATGAATTCGATATATTGTAAAATGTGGTTTCCCCCTCAAAGTGGATTGTAATTATTGACTCTTTATCATTTTTAAGGCGTTGGATCATAACATTTGGTATTAGAGCATTGCTCATAGGGTTTTTCTTCTCCAATCAAGTCATATTAGAATTTTCGCTATATTGTTTTTCCTGGGATGATTCATATAGTGAAACATGGAGGTTATTTAGAAGAGATATCAAGGTATATGTGGTAAATATATTATCTTCTGTATAGTTATAATTTAGGAGATACACCTTCTGGAATATAGGGTTTTTGACTAGTGCTATTACTAGTATCAAACAAGTGTTCCAGGTAAAATCATCATATATTCTTCATCGAGGATAAAAATACAATGAGACAAGTTTAATTTGAAAGAGGACAGTCCATAGTACTTTTGGTACAATTTTCAGAATCAGATATCAAATATTGGGTGTGTGGCATTCTGTACAAGTGAACTCTCTCGGAAGGGCCAAAAATCAGTAAGGTTTGGGAAAGTTACCCTAACTTTCACTTGGCACATCCAATTTTGGTCAGACTTGTGACATTGCAGAGAGGACATATCAGAGTAATACATTCCAAATTTTTGGACTTAGAAGCGTCGACATTTCATAAATACACAAGAAGGAAGTTTAGCCAGGAGAACATACTCCAAATTAAGGGTTTGAAAGGTACGTAACTTGCAATTGGCATAAATTTTTATTGGAAGCTATGTTTTTGGTGATTCAAATTTGTGTTAAATAGGAAAAAGAGGAGTATTATTATTTTTTAATATGCATGGCTCCAAAGAAAATGTCAACACCATTTAAAACTCCAGAAGTCTCATCTATAAAGCATGAAGAAAATGATGAGATACATAACATGCTATCCAAATTGGAGGAACAATCTAATGATTTGAATGCTAGGTCAATAAAAAGGGATGAATTGGATAAGAATATGGATGCAAATAAAAATGACCTTAAAGAAGAAATACAAAAATCCATGAAGGAATTGCAAAGTTCCATGTTTTCTATGATCTTTCATGCTCTAGATGAGAGATTCTCTAAAGAAAATATCAAAATGCAAAGAAATTAGGAAAATAAAGATAGTATTTCGGTTGAAAAACCTGTCGATAATAAGCCATTTTCTAGTGTATTTAACTATATTAGTGGAGTTAATTATGGTGGGGGTCCTAAATTCAACTTTGCCAAGATCGAATTAAAGAAGTTTAATGGAACATAGTTCTTTACCTGGGTGAACCAAATAGAGAAATATTTTGAACTACATAATATTATGGATGATAAGAAAATGATTCACATAGAAACCTTGAACTTTGAGATAAAACCATATCTATGGTATCAATGTGTAGTTAAAATGAAGCCCACTCTTTATCATTATACTTGGGGTTTATTTACAAGAGACTTGGAAGCACAATATGGGAAAGTTTGGGAACATGACTACTTCAATCAATTGACAAGAATCAAGCACTGTTGGGCC
>ML776680.1:1700319-1713156 GCA_009831015.1 Picea engelmannii | reverse complement strand
ATGTGGGCCCCGTTTGGGTAAGTTAGTACATCAACTTCCCGGGGTCGTAACTTTTGCATATGATCTCCGTTTTAGGCGTGTGATAGCTCGTTGGAAAGGTATCGTCGAGGAGATTCATTTTGGGGCATCAATATTCCTTCGGCTATCATTGAGAACCTCGATCTCAAAAAGACTTCATTTAGGCCCCCAAAATGGCCCCGGAAGTTAAAACCTGCTAAAAATAGTAAATTGCCAAAATTGCCAGAAAACTGTTTTGAGCCAGTCGGAAAAGGTGGGTGGCCACCGATATCCACCTGGATCAAAGTAAGTGCCAGACCTGTGTACACACCTTGAGAAGACTAGGAACAAATTTCATGGGTGAACTAAGCACTTGGGAAAGGTAGACAAATGTAGGACTTGTCACAAGACCAATCGTAGATATAACCACATAGGTGATCGTAGAGGGTGATCACAGAAGTGGAACAATTATGGGTTGCAACGAATTGGACATGCCTTTGTGCATACTCAAGACATGGTGGATGGCCAGGAAATGATTTAAAGAACTTTGGCGAGTTGGGAAACTTGGAGAAACTTTGTAGCAAGGCAGTTGGTTGGGAACATTTTCATCACGACATCTTCATGCCATGCATCACCGAGAACAACAATTGAGTTGAGTTAGGTTGTTGGATGAGTGGTTCGACCACAACATTAATATGAGGGGACTCTTCACTGAGTTGCACAAGTTAGTTAACAATAACATGACTTAGAAATCAGGAAGTGTGTGCATGGTGCCTTGAAGAGGAAGTAGTCAAGGTGCGAGGATGACAATAAATTGGATATGAGTTCGATCGGTTGGATGAGAATTTTTGGACTTAGATGTATTTTTGAAGTGGATGGATGGAATCAACCTTGTATCAAAATGAAGGTGCTATGAAGGTTTATGGAGCTACACACGATGATTGATGGGAATTCATGCAAAGAGTTAGTGGCTTGGGAAAATGGAGGTCCAAGAAAACAGACTTGAACCAGGGTTGCAACCAAGAATGTCGTTGGAAAGGTATGGTTGGTTTTGAGTTCTTGCATTTCCTAAGTGTTGCGGTGAGTTATTTGATGGGAAGTTATATGACTTGGTGGTTCAAGTATAATCCATTTACAGGGTAAAAAATCGACATAATTGAGGGTGACTCAAGTGGTGTAGATTCGAAGAAGTTCGAAGAAATTGACGAGTGCCCAAATTGGCATGTTTTTAGCACCTATTAAATACCTTTTCCTTACCATTTTTCCACTATTCACTCTCTCTTGATATTTTTCTCATCCAATTTGTATTACTTTTCACCTAGGTATGAATCTTCTCCCATATGCCATTTTTATTCCATTCTTACATATTTCTTAAGGAAATTGCTACCTTCTTGCACTAACATTGCTATATAGGAGAAAATACAATGGTTGCAACTTCTGGTAGGAGCTGCAACTTTGGGCACAATACAACTGTTGTAATTGCAAACGCAACCCCTATTGGTGCAACTTCAAGATAATTTTTTCCAACACATCATTCAATGTTACAACCACCGGTCAAAGATCACTCCTCACATGGAAATGCGGTGAAAGGAAAGTGGACAACCAAAAGAGGGAAATAGTTCACCTACCAACCGTCACCCAGCTGGTCCGAGTCAACATA
This sequence comes from Picea engelmannii, assembly GCA_009831015.1. Classification (NCBI taxonomy): domain Eukaryota; kingdom Viridiplantae; phylum Streptophyta; class Pinopsida; order Pinales; family Pinaceae; genus Picea; species Picea engelmannii. Next base: position 1,711,499 of record ML776680.1, on the reverse strand, counting down.
TGCCCGCTCTTTCCTAAAATTTGGCGATATATATGTAAACAGATGAACAACCTGATTCTCATCGATGTCCATCTGTTTCCTTGTTTTATTTATACATTAGATGTATTGTATAAAAGCTCAACTTCCCTCGAGCTAAGGGGATTATTATGGCGATAATATTTGGTTGTAATGTAAAACTTAGAACTTTTGTAATATAATTTCCTTCGTCCTCCTGTTCATGTGATGGTTTGGTGAGTGTTCATGTTATTTTGACTTCATGATCCAGTGCCTTGTCTAAGGGGATAGGGCTGCCTCCTTAGTCAGGTACTACCTGTAAATTAAGCATAGGATTATAATTCCATTGTTGTTTATTTAATTTTGTAGATACTCTATTTCTCTATATTGATGCAACTCTAGGTTTTATAAATAGTTAATTACAATTCAAGCATTATTAGTATTTTGTTCCTTTATGTCGTGTGATAATAGATGCGACTCAGGTGTTGATCAAAATCTATAGGTTTATAATGATTTGTGGGTCGCAAATGTTGCTTCAATTCTTGTTGTTGCAAGTCCACTTGCAACTTTTACTTTACTCTTCTTTCTTTCAGATTTGTGACATCTTTTTTCTCTAACTGTTTGGGATTGATATTCTGTCAATTTTATGAATTGTCACTCTCTTATGCATCGGATGATAATGTGCTTTTAACACATTTCATTGTATGTACAATCACATAACTGTTATAACAAGTCAAGGTTATCATCATACTTGAGCAAGTCATCATTAGGTGCTAGTGTAATTTCCTTTTTCGCAAAGAGTAATTTATTTTATGCAGTGTGATTTACTTTCCACAAGTGTGATTTACTTTATGCAAGTGTGATTTATTTTCCACAAAGAGTGATTTACTTTATGCATAGTGTGATTTACTTTCTTGCAAGCATGACATTTATTTCCCTGCAAAATATGAATTTAAGAAGTAGTATAGATTGGTGACTTAATTAAGTATCTTGAAATATTGATTTGTGATGTCATATCGAAAGTACTACAACCCCTTAGAAATTACAACACTATACTTGCATATACGGTGCACAACACTTCGTAAGTAAGATACAACCTCAGATTATTAATTAAATACACAACTCTTTAGTTTCTTACTAAATTAATTAGGAAGTAATTGAAAACTTTTTCATTTTTGGAATCATTGTCAGGGAACTTTAAAAAGAGTAGTTGTTTTTTTGCTATTGTGTGGATTTTCATTTCAGTAGATTGAGTGATGTGATTTATTTTCAGAAATTCATAGAATGTTTTTCTAATATTCTCTAGGCACATATTTAGAGGTAAACAAGGTAGATTTATTAGTTCATCCAAAAACTCCTGAAATGTTAACAGGGCAGGTCAATATCAAGAGGGAAAGGAGCACAATCAACCAAACTATCTATCACCTACAACATTTTTTCTTTCTAGGAAGAGACCCAAAACCTCCCCTCAAGAATCTGAGACCATACAAAGGTATGCACATAAAGGTTCCACCTTCCGAAGAGCAGACAAATGAACAATACCTCTTTGGAAAATTCATTTTTCCCACAAAACCTTCAGAAGCAGAAGTGCTATAGGATAAATCGGTAAATGCATACATAACCTAATTTCCCTAGATCCACCTAGATCTAGAACAAAACAAGATAGGACATGGCGCTTTCCCTAGGTTCTAATCATTGAATCTATCATCAAAGAAAGGATGAGTGACATACCTTAAATATCGCTTCCTTATGCCTTTGTTGTCCCTGCTTCGCTCCGATGCTCTTGTGATATTGATCCTGCAATGAAACACAAACCAACCAAAGTGAAAGCAACAATAATATATTCAATGACAACCTATGCATGTGATCAAGGAGTCATGCAATAAAATGAGAATGATTTTATGGGAAAGAAACATGCCACTGTATTATATAATAATAGGAGGAGAGATTACAACTAGATGCCTTGATGTCGTAAGGTTCCTTCCAATGATTCATTGCTTCCCACACACTTCTTTCTCCAAGGATTCTGAGACCATGGATCTGATAGCTACTCACAATCTATCTTGACAAAGAAAAGCTCAAATCCAATCTAACCAAGCTAACAATCTCAAGCCAAATTCAACTAAATCCAAGCTAACTTTTTCCATGAGAGCTCCTCTTCTTTTATAAGTAGAAGAGGATAAGGCGAGGGGGTTAGGATGATCCCACTAAATCATGAAAGATAGTAAGATCCAAACCAATCGGAGGCCCCCTCACCATAGAAACTTCTCCTTCTAAAAGCATCGAGAAAATGCTCATTTTTTCCCACGTACGGAGGCCGCCGCACCCTAGCTATAGTGCAGCCTGTGGAAACTACACAACCTAGCTATAGTGCAACCTGTGAAAATCAAGCATTTCCACACCCTTTGTATATAGAAGCCTACAAAAATCCTCCTTAATAGGGTTTTTATAAAGGAAAATACAACTTCTTCTTTCAAGGAAAGTTCTTCTCCATTCTTTCTTTAGGAATTTAGGCCACTGGCCCCTCTGAAGGAAACATATAGGTTTACATCATTAACGGTCATAAGGGTGATGAAAATAATGTGTAACAAGAAGACAACCCTTGAAGGGAAATGACACATGATATTTTCAAGGAAGAAACCTCTACCTTCAGATTCCCAATTATAGGATCAAATGAAGATACTAGAATGAAGAATATCCCTTATTCATCCTTGTCGAATTTTCATGGATTATCTAAAGAAGATCCCGACACATTCCTCTTTGAGTTTGATGTACTTTGCAGAAACTATGATTTTGTGTCAGATGATAAGAAATTGAAGCTTTTCCCTACCACACTCAAGGATGTCGCACTACGTTGGTTCATGGGCCTTGGTAGAGACAACATCCACACATGGGACTAGATGACAAAGAAATTTATAGAAAAATAGCAAGAGTACTGTAAAGATAAGGAAAAGAGGCAGAAAGTCTTCAAGATGACGTAACATGAAGATGCGAGCCTTAAGGATTACGTTGAATGGTTCATCTATAAATTGCAGAGGGAAAGGCAAGGAGATTTGGTTTCTGATACACAATGTATCTTATTCCCAAGAGGGGTCTGAGATGATTTCATTGAAATAATCAACCTGATGGGAGGAGGAGATGTTTCTCAGTTAGATTATGAAGTTACCTTGGAACTTTGCCACAAATATTCCATGGGAACTTTAAAAATAGACAATGGACCAAGAGATATACTGGCAAGACTATTGGAGGTGGATTTACAAGAGAAGAGATCAGGAACATGTTATAGGACTTAAAAAATGATATACTTAGCTCCACAAGATCCCAGTTGGATACACTTCAAATGAAGAAGAAGAAAGATGAGACAAAACGAGCTTTGGCCATATTTTTCCCCAAGTGCAGAATGACGCACCTAGGGAAATAATTTTTGTTGGATCAAATCGAGGTTTGTGGAATATGTAGCAAGGACCATGCTACTTTCAACTGTCCATCCTTACTAGGACTGAAGGCTATCTATTATAAATCTAAGGAATTGGAGCAATTATACTTTGTGTCTTAGAAGTGACCCTGGAAACGCAAACCTAAAGGTATGATTCAAGACCAATCTGAGTATTTTAATTCATATTGGACTAACCCTTCCATGCAATATGATTCTCAACCATGGGGTATGGAAACACAATAATGGGTGGCTCCTCCTCCTCCAAACTAGTTATGGAAAGAAGGGTGGAGAAATCCCACTTTAGGGGGGCCTCAATATCCCACAAATGCAACTTCTTCCCCCTCCTCAGATGCAGGAATACACATTAGCCCCTCCTTGATCAAAACTACCTGCACAAACCATCCCTAAACCTAATAATGGAAGGTCAGGCCAACCAATGTAAGCTACTGGAATTGTTGCCTACTCGACCTATTCCATCTCTTCCCTGGAATGTAGTGACATTCACCTTCGATCTGGGAAGACACTAACCAAGGACCAACCTTGTATTCATATTGAATATTTGAATGAGGATGTATGGAATGAATAATCATAGCAGAAACAATTTTGGGAACCTTTGAAAGTTGATAATTCCCACCCTGAACTTCAAAACCCACCCTATCCAGAAAGATTAAACCTAGAGAAACCTTTTACTCAACCTGAGTTTGACTTCTTGGGGGAACTCAAGAATGTGTGTATTAAAATATCATTGTTCCAAGCCATCAAGGATGTTCCTATCTATTCGAAAGTGGTACGAGAAATTTGTTTAAGAAAACTCGGTAGAAAAAGGAAGGACCCTCAAACTGTCCATGTCATGGGAAAACTGTCAAACTTGATGATGGGGGTAGTTATTGCAGCCAAATACCATGACCTTGGAATTCTGGTAGTTAATGTGCAGATCAATAATACACTCATTAAAAACACATTAATCAACCTCGGTGCTTCCATTAACTTTATGAAGTGCGAGGCCATGAAATCCTTAGGACTTATGTGCCTTGGGGAAACCCCAACCGTACTCCAACTCACTGACAGATCAACCATCAAACCAGAGGGAATCTTAGAATATGTAGTGATTTATGTAGATTCATGGGAATATCCTGCTGACTTTATGGTCCTACAACCCAAAACCTCTCTCGGAGGGAATCCTTTAATACTGGGAAGGCCTTGGATGGCCACTACTAATTCCTACATCGGTTGTAGGTCAGGAAACATGACCATCTCCCACAAAACCTAGAAAAAACAATTAACCCTCTATCTTCCCACCAAATCTGGCATAGATCTTGAGACACCACTTCGGGCCGACAGAGAAGATAGTGATGAAGAAGGAGAAGCTCATAAATTCCTCTCTATAGATCAATACTTATCCATTAGAGAGAAAATACAGGATGATGAAATCAATCATTTCATAGCTTCTTCTTCCTCAGAAAACTCACATATTCTTGAGCATGTTATGCAACCTGAAACATAGGCTTCTCTATCCTCAACAAGCATTTTACCTGTAGAACAAAAAAACCCACCTGAAAAAGACCAAGGGTCCCCTAAAGAAACCATAGAAATCAGCCACGAGAAAACTTTGAAAATCAATTAGGGACTAATTGAACAACAAAAAGAGCGATTGGTTAAAGTGTTACAAAAACACAATGATACCTTCACCTAGGATTACTAAGACATGAAGGGAATCCATCCTGACTTATGCACACACCACATATACATCAAAGAAGGATCTAGACCCATCCGCCAGCCCCAACGTCGGATGAATCCGATACTAAAGGAAACAGTTAAGGAGGAGCTACAAAAATTGCTCACAACCAACTTTATCTATCCAATTTATGAAAGCCAATGGGTCTCCTCTCTCACCATGGAACCAAAGAAAAACAATAAATGGAGAATTTGTGTAGACTATAGAGAACTCAACAAAGAAACACACAAGGAACATTTCCCACTCCCATTCACTAAGCAGGTATTAGATACATTAGCAAATAAGAAATAATTTTCTTTCCTCGACATATTCAGTGGGTATAACTAGATCCATATCGCACCCGAGGATCAAGAAAAAACAATGTCTACCTATCGATGGTGGACATTTTCCTATCGTTTTCTACCATTTGGGCTATGTAAAATCCCTGCCACTTTTCAAAGAGCTGTAATTGGTATATTCTGTAATTTAATTCATGGTTGTGTGGAGATATATATGGATGATTTCATGACATATGGTAATGAATTTTATCAGGCATTAGCAAATCTAGAGAAAACATTGATAAGGTGTAAGGAATCCAAAGTTTCCTTCAACAATGAAAAATGTGCAATGATTCTAACTGATGGAATCATATTAGGACACCACATCTCAACTAAAGGAAACCAAGTGAATCCAACACAAATCAAGGTAATATTAAACTTTCCAACTCCATCTTTGCAAAAACAGGTATGAAGCTTCTTAGGATATGTCTGTTATTACCATCACTTTATTGCAAATTTCTCAGGAATTGCTTGTCCATTATTTTATTTGATTACCAAATATTCTAAGTTTTTATGGACAAAAGTATGCTAGCATGCACTTGACGAATTGAAAACTAAAGTTTCTGAGACTCCTATTTTAAGATGACCCGATTGGTCCCTCCCATTTCATATTTCCACGAACGCATCAGACACAACCATTGGAGTTGTTCTAAGGAAACAAGAAGTAAATGATTCATACGCAATCTACAACGTCAAAAAGAATATCTAGCCTACAGAACTAAACTATACAAAAACAAAAAAATAGTTTCTTGCGGTAATACATGCAATTAATAAATTCTGGCATTACATTATAGGATAACCAATAATATTGCACACTGACCATGCTACCATAAAATGTTTAATGAACAAACCTATAACTAATGGCAGAGAACTACTACATATGTATGGAAAAACCGACCCTGTACTCCGACAGTATGGATAAAATAGGTCGTAATGTCGGATTTTACTTGTATTTTTTTAATATTTAAAAAAAAAATCCCCAACGTTAATCAAATATCTGATGAAAGAGACTATCGTCAGATATCTGACGGTTGACCAGGTCAATGATCATCGGATATTCGATGGTTGACCAGGTCAATGATGTGTGTAATGACATTTGACGAAGCCGATATTGTTTTTCGTTTAGCAACGTCTCTCTGGTCAACATCCGTCGAAAGTCCGATATATAATTAAAAAAGTTTGAAATATTAAATACGTTTGGCGTTGTTTCTATACTAGCAACAATTTGCAGAGGTTATAAATGATATTTTTAGGTCAGAATACAATTTTGTTTTTTTGTTAATTACATTACAAATAGTTAAACTATTGAAGTTGATTTTTTAAGACAATCATCACTGAAAGTTTGGTAAGGAAAAATCTCACATAACATTCCTCTAGGAGGACAAGGCCGACACTTGAGATCTGCATTGGTCGAGGATTTGGGTGATCGAAAATGTTATTTCCCTTGTAAAAAATGCAGGGACTATAATAGAAGGAGACTTTTAATAAAACCAACTAAAAAACATTGTAGTGAGTATGGACACCTTGAAGGAGGACATGGATATCATCCCTTGGTATTCTATTCTTGCTATCATTATTATCCTTCACTAATATTCTGAATTGGCAATGCAGTCATAATTATTTTTTCCTTTATCCAATTTCGTCTTAGAGCTTAATTAAAAAATCAACATAGGGATATTTTCATTGTTTTACTTGCATAGGGTTCTGTTTGAGAAATATTTGCAGAGTTGCTAATTCCTCTTTTGATATTGGTACCGACGCTCTGTTTGAGAATGATTTGCAAAGTTGCTAATTCCTCTTTTAATATTGGTAATTGTTTCATTTTAAAAAGTTTTGAAGATCAGTTCCAATTCCTAGTAATGTCGACATTTTTTTAAAAAAATCACTAGTGGAAAGTGGAAATGCCACACTCGCTGAATTCCATATTTGTTAGGAAGAGGATAATAGAGTAAATATGGAGATTCCTTGTTCCTGTGCTAGCACCTTGAAGGGTTAAGACTTATAATAATTACGGGTCATAAGGACGATAAAGGAAATATGGAGATTCTTGTTCCTTTTCTTTGTTTTCCTATATTATATTTGTAAACGTATGTATTGTTTTAATATTTGTTATATACACTAATATTACTTGATTGTTTGTAATTATAAAGGAACGATGCCCTGGGGCACTTCCCGTGGAGGAAGACATGGTTATACAAGCACATGTTCAGGAACATGGAGCGAATATTGAAGAACAAGTTAATGACCCATGGAAGAAGATGACAATTTTAATAATACAGTTGAAGAAGATGAGACAAATATATTGACCCAGGAGAAATTCAATAATGTTGAAATGTATGATGATGATGACCAATTTGATGGTGTTTTTGATATACCTGTACTTGAGAAGGAAAGTCAACCTCTTTATGAAGGCTCCAAAACAAGTATTCTCTCTGCTATATTATTGACGGTGAACTTAAAGGTTATGAATGGTTTATAAAACACTTGTGTCACACAATTGCTAAGGCATGTAATATATTTTTTCACAGTTAGTACATGATGATAAAAGTTTTTTTTTTCCTTTTTTTTATTGTTTTTTTATCATCTGTAAAATTTGGATGCGATATGTACGATCAATATTCTTTACATTAACCAGTATTAATTTTTTATGTTGTAGATTGTTAGGTGAATTTATGTTACCACTGCCAAATGTTTTATGTCGCACATACCAAGATTTACATGCCATAATGAAAGATATTGGAATGTAGTATCAAGCTATTCATGCATGTCATGATGATCATATTATATATTATGGAGAACATGCGTCGAAAGAAGAATGCCAAAAATGTCAAATTAGTATATATCGAACCGATCAAGTAACAAAAAAGGTGTGTCACAAGGTTCTTCGTTATATTCCGATAATTCCACATTTGCGGCGATTGTTCAGTTTCAAAATCATAGCACAGTTTATGGATTACCATACAAAGAATAGAAGTAAAGATGTTGTTCTTTGAATGCCTACAGATGGATCTGCATTTAAGAAGATAGAGGAAATATGGCCACATTTTAAAGATGAACCTTGTAATATTAGGCTTTCATTGGTAGCTGATGGTGTCAATCCATTTGGAGAGATCAGATCTACTTACTCGGTGTGGCATGTTTTTGTTATCAACAATAACATTCCTCCATGGATGTCAATAAATATGGAGCACATAATGTTGGCAATGATTGTTCCAGGTATTTGTTTAGAATAATTTTTTTTAACACGATAACATCTCATTTGTCTTGTTTGTTTCATAATTATGTCTTTTATTTTTTTGCTTACTCATATATGTTGAATTATGTTTGATATTTTTTTATTAGGTAAGTACCGAGTCAAAGATATGAATGTATATATCGAGCCTCTTATCGATGAGTTACTAGAGTTATGGAAGGGCATCACTATGTATGATATCTCTATACCAGTAGGTGCGCAAAGGGAATTTAAATTCCATGCAACACTTGTATGGAAAATTCATGATGCCCTAGGGCTAACACATTTTTGTGGTATGTTATAATGTTACAATGCACTTTAATATATAGTGTTCAATTTTATGAAGTTCATATCATGCATGTTTTTTTTATATAATCCCTTCATTAAACATAATTCGAATAATTGATATAAAATTTAATCCATCTCTTGCAGGTCTTAAAAAAAAGAGTACATTTCCATGTCCAGTTTGTGGTCCTAAGATGAAATATCGTTGTTCAATAAGTTTAGGAAAGGAGATGTTTGATGAGTATAGGCACTTCCTCTCTAAGAACCATAGGTATAGAAGTATCGAGAAACATATTTTCAATGAGAAATAAGAGACTGGATTAAAACCACGGAGAACGATACCTCGTCTATGGCAGTTGCAATATAATAGAAATCGTCAAGGTATATTGGATCAAATCATATATGTATATCATACATGAAATGTTTGGAATATTTTATATTTTTATTGCATTTTGTTCATTGTACTAATTGAAAAGTATTGTTGTAATATCTTTAATTTATATGCTTCACCTTGAAGGTCATCACGAAGGCATTAATAATGGGGCACTTCCACGAGGAATGAGAAGTTATACCATACAATTCAGTAGGCTCCCCTACTATGAGCACCTATAAATTGTTCATTTTTCTGATACAATGCACATTGGGAAGAATGTAACATAAACGTTATGGCAAATCTTAGATGAAAGGAGTGACAAAGAAAAAATTGTGAAGATTTGTAATGACATTAAGGAGACCATTCATGCAATGCAAAGTGTGATTCATTCAAATAGTGATGCAGAAGACCAAAATATAAGCACCCTTCCATGGTTATTGACAGCGCAACAAAGCAAGGATGTAAAAGAGGTTATTGAAAAAATTAATTTTCCTACTGGATTTTCTTCAAACATAAAGAATATCCTAACAAAAAAAGGTGAATTAGGTGGGGAAAAAACTCATGATTGGAATACCTTGATTAAGGTAATTATTTTGGTGTATATATTTCTATATTAGTGAAACATCTTGTTTGTGTTTTTTTTTCTACTAATTTTGGAATAAATAATGATTCATTTTTTTATGTTACATTATGTTCTACCTCTATCTCTCCCCGACAACTTTGACAACAATTCCAAACAAGTTATATATGATCTTGGCAAACACACGAGGTAAGTGGCGATTTATATGCAAAGCGTAATTTTTTAAATTCGTTGTACAACTTATATTTGACTGTATGTGTTTTACTTGTGATGTAGTAATATATACTTTTTTGTTGAAACTTGTGATTTGCTTGCATCATTTGTAGATGGTTGTCATCTAAATAAATCTATAATGAATATATAAAGTATTGGAGGTTACAAATTCCTCGTCTAATGTGTGAAATGAAAAAGTATCCACCTCTGACATTTTTCAATGCACAAGAACACTACCTTGTACACCAAGTTGAGGAGATTGAAAAGTGTGGAACTATACACACAAGGTCAATTTGGATGATTAAGAGGCACTTGAAATCATTGAAGGCTTTGGTTAGACAAAGAGCACATCTTGGGGGTTCTATGGTAGAGGGATATATGATATATCAAACCATGGTTTATATTACTCAATATATTCCTAAGATAGCTGCAAGTATTAATGTGGATCACATTTGGGATGTAAACTCCATCAACAAATTTGAAGGGGAGCACCTATTGGGGAAAGGTAGAATGAGGAAAGTGGCATGTAAGTAGATGGTGGGGATTTATAATACATTTTATTTTTTTCTTTTATGTATATCATACTTATTTAATTTTTAGTTTTCCTGCATAATCCATTATTATGAAGGTATACCATGGTGATTAATTATATGTGAATTGTTTTATTTTAATACAATTGGTCGAGAGTGGGATGAAATACATTTATACATTGTAAACAATCTTGATTGGATGAAGGTATGAATTGAACGATGTATATAACAATATAATAATGGTAGGTTATCATGGTATGGTGTGGCTACATTTGTCAAAGAAGTTGAATGTAAAGGAGATACCAATATTACACAGAGGAAAATTGATTTAGCATATGGTTTAAAAGATAAACAAGCAAGCATATTCACCCATACTATTTAGTTTTTTTGAATATTATATTGATGTATATGGCACATTTTTTTTCTTATAAATTTGCATAATTTCCAAATATAAATATGTTTATCAATTGTCAATGCAGTTTTTA
>ML776680.1:1655902-1691586 GCA_009831015.1 Picea engelmannii | reverse complement strand
CAAGATTTTTGAATCATCATAGACATTTTTACCTACAAATTTAGAGATGTTATGTTATATCTGACATTCGACATAAACATTCCTCCAAAAACTATTTGGAGAAAATGGGAATCCTTGATTCCCATGGCTATTTTAGTCACCAATTCAATCAAAACTAGTAAAATATTTCTCCCATCATTAAGCTAGATGATGTTGAAGTTAACTTTGTAGGAGTCAAACTAATGGTATATTTTGAAGCAACTGAAATCCTAGATGATAACAGATGCAAAGCTCTGTAATGGAGCCACAATGGTCACCCAAAATCCACGACGAGTGGAGAAGAGTTATCTTTCAAAGTGCCTCCCAAGATGAGCTTCACTACAATTATTTCTCATGTGTTAACGAGAGACATGATAATGAGCTGAGAACCGACCAACCCTCCAAATGGCCCAAAAATATTTGAGTGGAATCTGTATGTATCTCCTTTTTATCACATCACCCATCGCACGAAATGTCGAATCCCACGAAACCGAAGAGCCTGCAACACAACTCGTGTGTTACCAAGAATTTTCCTAAGGCATACAAGATACAAAGCCCTGCAAGGGAGCCACAACTATCACCTAAACTCCACGACGAGCGGAGAAGAGTTCTATTTCAAAGTGCCTCCCAAGATGAGCTTTGCTACACTTATCGCTCATGTGTTAATGAACAACATGATAACAAGCTGAGAACTGATCAACCCTACAAATGGCCCAAGGCCAATCTTTGAGTGGACCCAATATGCAACTCCTTTTTTATCACATCACCCATTGCATGAAATGATGAATCCCAAAAAACTGAAAAGCCTGCAAGACAACTCGTGTGTTACCAAGAATTTTTCGAAGGCATATAGATCCAATTAAACCCTGCAAAGGAGCCACAACAATCACCCCAACTCCATGACGAGTGTTATATATGTTATATAACATATATAACCTATATGTTATATAACATATAAGTTATATATTTTATATAACATATATAATGAATATGTTATATAACATATAAAACAAACCCGTGACCAATTATAAGATCGAACCCCTGACAACAAACCCAACCCGTGGTGAGTAAGATCAAACCCCCAACCAAAAAGCCCTCAACAACAATGTGCAACGAGTAGGAGACCCCACAACAGAGACCCCTGACAACAAACCCTCAACAACAACGATAACCCTGGACTAAGCGAACGAGAGACACAGTGACCCCACAATGCGACATAGACAAATCAGGAGCCCACCTAAACAAAACGTCGTCCAAATCGATAAAAAATTCGTTTGCTGAGACTTGATTTCCCAAAAATTAATTATTCTTGTTGACTGTGATGGTGTTGATAAGTTTTAGTTTCATTCGTGGATATATAATCATATTGCAATAGCTGTCATCTTTCAGATGAATTTCTGTATTGTAATCTCATGCTGGTTCGTTTGTAGTTTAACCTAGATCAATCCAACAATTCACCTTAAACCATAGTTACTTATCTCATTACAAGAATCTCAATCAACATACATCATCTGAACAATTCACAAACTCAAACTCATTTACTGTATAAGGGCATAATAAATTATCAATACATTCAAACTCTAAGTACAATATGGAATTTACCATATGGTGTCAAATAAAAAGGGGGTTCTCCAAATACCACATATGAAATCACAGGGTATCAGTCATTCACATAGAAATACATATCGTAAACATATACATGATCTGTAACTAATCTTTCACACATTTACAGTATAAAATTACAATATAAAACTAGACTAAGTTCCAAGAATAAATTAGCTCGATGTCCTGGGGTTGGTGGGCCCTTACCAATCCTTGGTATCGAGCTAAAATATTTCAATCACTCACAAGGAAGATAATACCATAAAATGAACTACAGATCTCACTGAAATGGAATACACTTACAACTTTAGATCATGCACATCACATACAAAAAATGATATCCAACATCAGTCTCTATATTTCTTTATGCAGAAAGGTGTACAATCTCGTTCTTAAACCTTGTTTACAAAATGGACATGGCTTTATAGAAAGCCTCAACATTAAGATAAACTTTCCTCCTTTGTTCTCGAAGAATAGGAGAACGAAAAATAGTTTTACAAATAGGAAATCAAACTTTTTTAACAACTAATACAAAATTGGCAATAAAATCAGACTATAGATGATTACATTTTATATTTGTATAATGGAACTCATACAAATAACAACCTCATATGGTAGATATCAGTCCCAAATATATCCTTTCACTAGAACGCTTTCCCATCTGGTGATCTAGAGCCTCATGCTAATAAACGATGGTCTGGGCACGAGGTAATATGTCCTGATCATTACTGGCATTTGAATTTCCAAAACCCAAGTGGTCGATCTTCATTTGAGCAAAAACATTTTGAACCTTGGAATCCTAGTACGGAAACAGGTGTGGTTTGGGAATACCACTTCATTCTTCATTAGTAAATCAATCTTAAAAAGTCCTTATAATCTGTCAAAGACATAAGAAAAATTATTAAAATGAGCAACCATACCTCATGATGTTTGGCAAAGGGGTTTTAGTCTGGAATTTCAAAAAAAAGGGGGTAACAAGGCTAAATTTAAGGGTACAACATAGCATGAGTGAAGGAAAAGGATGCGTGGAAAGTGAAAAAAACAGGGGTTCAACAATGAGCATAATGGTATGTCCACAAGTAAGAGCACCCTTCCTTATGTGTCCCTTATGTAGGAGATCCAATATTTAGCATCTAACTTATTCATTATCTAGATATGGTTTGGAGTACAAAGGTTTGTTGGGTAATAGTGCATTGGTAACTATAAATACGGTGTTCAACCTTTTAGTAAGTGATCCTATGGTATCCTTAAATATAAATGTATTCCTCCTTAAGTATATTTACTTGCATTTGTAGTGCAAGTTGCACCATGAAGTCTTAGATGGGTTGGATTCATTGGTGAGAAGAAATGATTTTTTTGCATATATTGAATGTTGATTTTATCTCAAGAACACAAAACAAACTCCTTTTGATGTCATGAAAGATGCTTCAAGGTTGTGTCTTGCAATTTCCATGGTACCTCCACAAGTATGGTTGTCCCAATAACATGGTCACATGCACAACATCACCAATGATTTTGTCCTTTATTAATGGATAAATTGTGCAATGGAACCTACATTGTCATGTGATGTGTGATTCCTTCCCTACACTAAGCCATCCAAATCATTCAGTGTTGCAGGTGGGCTCAAGTAGCTTCCATCCACTTGAATCATGGAATAGTCATCATCAAGATAAGACTCGTTTGACTCCCTACAATGACCCCATTTCAAGATTAAAAAAAAGGGCACTAATGACTTAGAAAGGCCATTTCAAAAGTTAGGATTAATTTGCAAGACAAAATAAATTTACTCGAAAAAGTGGTACCTCCCTTCATCCACCTTACTCCTTTACCTAACATCACTATATGCCCCCTCTTCATGTTCACTTTGGGCATCCTAAGCCATATTACATTACTTTTACTAGAGTCATTTTTACATCATTATCTCATGCCTAATCTTAGGCAATGTTAATCAATATTCACAATTCACCAGGGGCATCTTGGCCTTAGGCCCTTGCTAGGAAGTTCACTTAGTTTTACATAATATCCATTATTTTACATATAGTATGAAATGTCACTCAAGTCTCCATTATTTTTCATAGATATGCAAGTGTTATCCTCAACACTACATATAATGCTGCATGTTGAGGATTAAAAAAAATACAATAGTTTCAAAGAAATTTAATAATAAAAGTATCACAAGATACATTAGTAGAAGCATCCACCACACTAATACATAATTTCAACATAAATTTAAGGTATGAGTAGAGTTCTATTATAATGTAAGGTTCATTCAAGGTGGAACAATGTCTTTAGCGGGTTTTTCCAACTCTGAATGGTAGAGCTAGTTTCTTGTACATTAATTTCTTTCCATTGGCGATGATTGGAGTGTTGCGGCATGCTCAACTCTTGGTTGTACTTCAACAAGTTTTTAAACATTTCTCATAACCAAATAACATCTTTCCTTCCTCTCTCTTTCACGTTGATCTTGTTCCCTTTCATTTAAAGTGATATAACACAAATTAACTCTAGGAGGTAAACATAATCTTTCTTTAACTCAAGTGATATCACACAAATTAATCTAGGAGGTAAACATAAAACTAACCTACCTTAATGAAATTTTTGGCTTCTTGTAGTAGAAACTCCTAATATTGTTGAACATTCATTTGCATAGATCAAATTCCTATACCAAACCAAGTGACTTTGAAGTCATTAGTTCCCATGCTACATGGGTATTACAAACAAATTTGATCTCCAACCACCTTAACCAAGCTTATTTAAGAATTCTTGAATTGTTGCACTTACCTCCATAAAGGAAATACAAATTGCAAAATATTGGTGAATTAGTGTAAAATAATCTACAATGGTTGGGTTATAGGCACACAGAGTGATCTAAGCTATGAGATTCTCCAAGAATGCATGCAAACAAACATACATACATTACTCCAATTAATTAATAAATACATTATCAAAAACACTTTCCTTCATGATGCCACATATCAAATTACTCGTGTGCCACATAGATTAGAATTCATGTACATGTGCTACATAGAAAATACTTGCACTACATTTTCTACACAAATTAGGATTCATGTACATGTGCTACATAGATCATACTTGCACTACATGTGCCATGTAAATTAGAATTCATGTATATGGGCTACATGCTTTGCAATGGTTTGCAATGGGGTTATATTGTTTGTGAATGAAGATTAGGTTTTATTGGGTTTAGGGGTTCTAACATTTACAAGGTGTAGGGGTTCTATTGTGGGGACACAATGGGTGAGAATTATGAGTTAGGGGTTATAAGAGTTATTTAATTGAGAGATTATATTAAACATTAGGGAAGAGACGAGTTCTATGGTTTTGTGGTTAGGGTCATAATGGATAAGGGTTATATATGTTATATAGGTTAGGCGCCAATGATTATATATGTTCTAAGCATTGATGATAATATGAGTTAATTCTTATAAAGTTTAAGAATTATATGGGTAAGAGTTATAAATATTAGGGACTATTCGAATCAGGGGTTAGTTGTAAGATGCTATTAGTGTTAGGGTTTATGAGTTAGGAGATATGATATTAAGAGTTATATGCTAGTAGTTAGGGGTTATATGGAATAGGGTTTGCAATGGTTAAGTGTTATACGGGTTAGGTGTTAGGTAATTTAAGTCTTATGGGTTAAAGGTTATGTGTTAATAGTTATATGTGTTAGGTATTTTAGGTGTTATATGCATTATGGATTATATTATTAATTATAAGGGCTAGAAATTAGAGTTTATTGGGTATAAGTCTTAGGGTATAAATGGGTTAGGGGTTATATGGTTTATAAGACTCTTAAGGAAATATAAATTATATGTATATTACAAGAGGAGTATGGGGTAATGGGCTATGGGGATATATGGTTTAATGACTCAACTCCTCTATTTCCTCCTTAGACCTTAGGGTTCGATCCTCCTCACAAGTAGATGGGATCCAGACTACAAATATGTCTTATACCTTCATCCCTCCTTTGGTGGTCTTTGTCATGGGGTTGGGAAGTATTTGTCATAGAGTGGGTCTCAACTACAACAATTGGGTGCATGGATATCATCTAAAACAATCTATTTGGGTCTATGCATTTCTTGTAGTGGGGGGTCATAGATAGTGGGCATTGTTGTAATATGTTAGCATATGTTATAACATAATTAATTAAAATAATTCATAATTACATTTCACACATTTCAATTGATTCTTATCCTTTGATGCCCCTTCACCATCCCATACAAGTTTTTGTATTGTCTTCATCGTTATCTCTTTCTTGTTCTTTTCTTATCAAACAATGTGACTTATTATCTTTTTCTTTTTCTTATGTTATCTAGCATGACACATTGATGATGGGATGACAAAAAATGTGTAGTTTTATAGGCTTGAAAGACAAAATCCTATTAAATATTTATGGAGGACTTTACATGATATTGAAAAAACTTGTAACTTTGTTGGATGAGATCTCTCGAAGTTCAGATAGGTTGATGTGTGCTATATCTAGTGGAATTGTCACAATATAGCAAATGTGCCATACTTGATTTCCTCAAGATGCTTCATCACAACCCTTATAACACTCGCTAATAGTTTGTCTCATTTGATGGACTGTTATAGGATGTACAACCAAACAGGTATTTGTTAGATCTATCTTCGTTGAGTGAGGGAATTTCAAGTAGAATAGAGGAAAGTGAGACATCTAGTAGGTCTAATAGGTGGAGATCAACTAGAGGTGAGAAGATCAGAAGAAAATTCCATAGACACATGGAATTTTTTCTTCTTAAAGGGGGGTCATGTTCTTATGATGATGAGAGCATAAACAACATCCAGGTGCCCTTGAGGTAAAACCATCTAGTAAAACAATGGGTACCCAAGGATCTTCCTCGAATAAACACTACTTTTTTTGTCAATGAAAGGATATCCAAAACCTCCAAGGCCAGAATAGAAAAACATGGGCAAGAAAAACTTGCCCGAGATGGTTACTCAAAACTGGCCATATGAATTGTAACTATAAGAAAATCAATTGCATCCAAATAATATATTGTTAACAATTTTAATTTAATTGCACAAAAGAATCAAAATTCATGTTCTTATGCAAATATGCAGGGATTGGAGTTCAAAGAAGCTCCGATACAGGAAGAACTCAAGATTTCTTTCAAGCACGACTTTCAAGCCGTGGTTGAACGCAGAAAAAGATTGGGGGAAACACAACCTTCTGACACTAAAACCGACACACAGGTAAATAAAATCAATGAATATTATTTATAATTAATTACTTATACATTCTATTTTCATCCATATAGTAATGTGTTTGTTTTTTTTAAGTAGGAAACCAATGAAGAAACAAGTGTCCCCATGAGTGGAACACAACCTAGTGACAATAGAGTGGCACCCAATGAAGGTGGTGTGCAACTCGGTACTCGAGGTATTTCATGTGCTATAAAAAATGTAGTATGGATTACAATTAAAAATACTCAATTGAAAATGGTGTATTAATTATAACCTTACATGTTTCAACTCCAGAGCATCTAGAGGATGAGGCTAGACAAGAAGAGGAACATATGGTCACATGTGAAACTACTCCTCTTACTTCTGCTACTCAAACAGGTAAAGAACACTCTAATGATCTTTTTACTAATGAAATACTTGTAATAATAAAACAAAAAATATCAATTTAACATTTCTTTCTTATTGCAGTCGATGATCCGTGCCCCCCTTGCAGTAGCCTTGACATAGTGAGTACACGACCAGGTCATCAATTAGACATGCAGAGGCCTGAACAACTGAAGGGGAAGAAGGAAATACTCAAGACTTACTTTATAAATTCATTTCGAATAGAAAGAAACCGAAAAAGAAATGATTGTACTTTGAAACATCATGTGCCATATTGTGAAAACATATTTTTGATGATAAAATTCGTTGAGATGAAGTATTTTGTGTCTAAATGAATGAATGAATGAATTTTATATGTTAATGGATGATTTCTATATGTTTATTTATGCACAAAACCACACATGTTTCTTTATGAATTTGTTGTTTTGCTTGTGTCTATGCATGAATCTTAATGTCTTGCTTTCAACTATTTTCTAATAGATAGTTTGGGTACTGGGCAATTGAGAGTGATGTGAGGGGGGGGGAGTGGCCATAAGATCTTCCACCTTCACGTGGTTGGCCATGTTCAATAGAGAATAAATTAGGATTTGGATAATCTTGGTGAAAACCTCCCTCGATCCAACATAACAACAACAAATCAATGTTGACTTCGTTGTTTCTCCGTAAAATCGAGGGAGGTTTTCTCCAAGATTAGACTACTCCAAGAAATTATTCTCGAAACTAAGAGAACCTCATTCAAGTATTCATGCACTCAAGTATTTTTAATTATTATTTAGTCATAAAAATGTTTGTTAATTTATTTTATTATTTTGTTGATTCTTTAAGTGTTGGTTAAATTATTAGAACAACTACTGGAGGAGATCTATTGGAGCAACGTTAAATGAATATCATACATGGAAAACCATCAAACATCTAGTTACTTGAGCTTGTTAGCACTAGGAATCACCCTCATACTGTAATGAGGACAAGGCTAGTACCCATCAATTTATATGTCACAGGTAATTGAGTTTTGAGTGGTCAAATGGAGAAAACTCAATAATAATAGCATTCTAACTCATAAATCTGGACTAACATGCACCAGCCATTGAGGTCTTGAATCAAATTCAGTCAGTAAGTTGGAGTAAGGGTGAGTAGGAAGAATATTTAGTGAGAGAGGTGTAGAGGTCTGCTATGAACATCAGATTTTCCAGCAGCCTAAGGAGGAAAAACTTAAACAGAAGGTCCTCTTGGATTCAAATTTTGAGGAAGCTGAAAGAAATCATAACAGTACTATAATCAAACATTTATCATAATACAGTTCCAACAATCCATGTGAATCAATCAAACATGAACTCTCTCAGTATCAGAGGCAAATAAGGTGGAGTAAGAAAGCTGACTTAGATTAACCAAGATGTCTCAAAAACAAATACATAACCAGAGAACCAATTGTTCTCAATCAAAATATTACAATATCAGGGAGCCTAGCTCAACCATTCGACCTTTACAAAATATCAAAACTGCCTATATATAAGAAAAACTATTGCAACCATCAGGAGTGTGATCAGATTGTTGCATTCAAAGTTTTCAGTCAGCGTCTGCTATGTCAGACTGTGCAGACAATCTTTTGTTGTCAGACGCGAGCTCTTCCGTCTGGACCTTCTCTATCAGACTGTGCATGCAGTTCTCTGTCAGACGCGAGCTCTTCCATCTGGACCTTCTCTATTAGACTGCACATGCAGCTCTCTGTCAGACGCGAGCTCAAATCTGCCAATCCTTTTTTGGCTTTTCATTTATGTGCTGAGACGAGGTCTCAACCACCGCTCTCATTCTTAGTAACTGCCTTTATCGGGATCAAGACAAGGCCTGACACCCATGACTGTTCTTAGACGGTGCCAATGATTTCTATGAGTCAATTTTGACGCCTCGAGGTTATGTAGATCTTCTTCGGGCATTTTCAGAAACTTGAGCTTCAGGTGCTAGCTCCTTCTTCATCACTCCTTCGTGCTTGTGACCTCGGGCCGTGACCTGACATTTATCCCATATGAGACTTCGAGATTTTGTGCTTCAGGAGATTTCACATTACTTGACTACAGATTCCCTGATGCCCGAATGACGAAATCACTCTTCTCAGATCGACGGTCGGATCTGCTATGCATCCGAGGGTCGCGATTGCTTCCTTGAAAAACCAAGTCACCAATCATGCACTGGGTGCTTACCTTTCTTCTTGGGCCCACCTCCTATGTGACCTCGCTACGACCTGGGGCTTATCTTCAAGGCGCTTCGGGACTT
Organism: Picea engelmannii; assembly: GCA_009831015.1. Lineage (NCBI taxonomy): Eukaryota > Viridiplantae > Streptophyta > Pinopsida > Pinales > Pinaceae > Picea > Picea engelmannii. The sequence continues at coordinate 1,682,088 of ML776680.1, read as the reverse complement.
CGGGCGCTTTGGGCTTCGGCCCTCCGGGACTTTGCAATGTTTCTCATTTTAAAACTCCCGAAGTAAAACTCCTGGAGTGACGGATCTGATGACGCGTGGCTCTTTCTGATCAATGGCTCAGATTTATTTCAGGCCTTTGGGAATTCAGGCCTTTGACGATTAAATTTAACATTATTTCAAAATCCCAATTCCCTCAATAATTTTCCACCGTTGATCTCTCGCAATGAGATCTACGGCCTAGATTTAATCTTTGCTCGACCATTGATTTCGGCCTTGGAATGAGTCGCTCTGAGTGTTGTGCTTTGCACTCATGGTTGTGGCCTGCGACCCTTGAAAACTTTATGTGATAACATTTTCCTCCACAGGGGATGGCATGCTCCCTGCAAGCTGCCAATAACATGTAGTTCTAGTGCCTTAGTTGTTGGGTTATGGAGTCTGGCTCAAAACATTTCGCTGAAGGCCGATATGTACACTATTCTACTCATAAAAGGAAAACAAACACACATGCTCTAGAAGGATATTATTTATGTACAAAACCTAAGCTAAGTGACTTTTACAATGGGCTAGGTGAAGGAAAACTTCCACCAGATCCATTCAAACTGTTTGATAATCAAATCCTTCACTTCACTGCAAGTGATCCATAAAAAATAAGGAGAGTGTGGTAGTTGACTAATTTCATTCTTATGATCGCCCATATTACTTTCAAATGCTGCTAAAAATATCAAGCCTGCATGATCCAAAGAATTTGAGAAGTATAACTCTATGTACTCATCGATAGGGTCATGAAACTGAAGGCAACACATGATTAACTTATGGAAGGTTACCTTCATTGTGTCATAGTTGCTGACAATTTGTTTGATGTGTTCTACAGGCACACCTGATTGAATGACAACCACATGCATCTGTGGATTAAAAAGCTGCTTGCGGTGAACTTTAGGTACAAGTGGAAGAAGGTTGGATGTAGGAGGCTTTTGATCCACTGATGACTGCTAATTTACTTCTGGCTGTGTATAAACGATCTCTTCACATGCCTCAACTAAGGGTTGCTCTTGATAAAAACTTCAGGTTATGTCTTCTGTGACAAGGCCAACCTCTCCATCATCCTTACTATCTTCATAGTGATCAAATATAAGATAAGCTTGTTGCTCATCATCACTAGAATATTTATCAAAAATGGGATTCCCTTCACATCTATGATCAACCTTTAAAACAATAATTTCATCAATAATATAACTATTAAAAATATCCATTTCATGAACAATAGTAACTGCTACTTCCAGCTGTTCATACACTTGATTTTCATTAAGACAGGGCTGCTCATTGATACCTGATTCGAAGACAAAATCATCCACAGTCTTTCCTTCATAGGGACAGCAAGTAAACCCTCCCTCATGTTCAAAGTTGATATGATACTGACCTTAAATCCCACCACAAGCTCGAAGGTTCTCCTCCACTTCCTCAACATCCATGAAAAACTATGATAACGATGTAGATTTTCTTTCCCTAAGATAAAAAACAAGGTCAGAGTGCTGAGACACTATGTAATACACCATGGCAATGGTCTCAGAAGGTTTAATTTCCAAGGGCAGGCTGTAATACAAGATATGAAACCTTCGATTAAAAGTAGAAAAAACTTCCCTTTTCCCCCTTTCTCAAAGTAGTGAACTCATGTAGGTGTTGATCAAATGACTTGTTCTCACCCCAATACCTTAAAAATGTATTGTATAATTCAACCCAGGAACCAATGGATTCAACTCCCAAACCCTTAAACCATACACCAACATCTCCTAACAAGGATTTGGAAAACAACCTCATGATAACATCCTCATAAATTATCTCAAACTGATCAATAAAGTTCTCGAAAGCCTCCACATGCCTCACAGCTGTAACATGATCCTCTCCAGAAAAATGGGGAAAGTACTTAAAGAAATAAGGAGGATAAGGATGAAGATGATATGGAATATTTAAAGGTTTAAACAACTTGTCTCTAATTCTAGTTTGAAAACTAGTGGGCTGAATATGAGGCTTATCACATTGATGGCAAGGATCAATAGTAACAATAGGATGTGATGAGATTTGAGGAGGTTGTGGATTAGTTTCAATCTCCTCAGGGCTACAAGGGTGATTGAGTTTGGGAGGGGTTTCAATATGAAGCTCATCTTTATGAGTAGGCTGAGCTGAGGATATAATATCAACATCTACAACACAAGAAGAAAGAAGGTCTACTTCTTCTAAGGATGGATATATAAAGGAAGGCTGGTGATCGACCGAATAAACAAAGCAAAATATGATCCTCTTTATATGTGAAGGGAAAAAAAAATGAGCTGATAAAGAACAACATAAGTTCATGAAGAAAGCTCATAAGATGATAGCTAGTCATTCCCTTCATCTTTCTGTCAATAGGATCCTCCCCAGTGGAGTCTCTGATGTGGAGTCACCAGGTAGATGATTATAGTCAATTTCTGTATCCCTCTCTTGTCTACCATCAAGAGTTGGATCTATGTCGTTCTTCCCAGGGAGCTCTTCAATCTCCTCAAATTCGTCCCCGACAACGAGGCCAGTTATGTTAGCACTAGGAATCACCCTCAGACTGTAATGAGGATAAGCCCAGTACCCATCAATTTATATGTCATAGGTAATTGAGTTTTGAGTGGTCAAATGGAGAAAAATCAATAATAATAACATTCTAACTCAGAAATCTGGACTAGCATGCACCAACCATTGAGGTCTTGAATCAACTTCAGTCAATAAGTTGGAGTAAGGGTGAGTAGGAGGAAGATTTAGTGAGAAAGGTGTAGAGGTCTGCTATGAACATCAGATTTTCCAGCAGCCTAAGGAGGAAAAACTTAAACACAAGGTCCTCTTGGATTCAAATTTCAAGGAAGCTGAAAGAAATCATAACAATATTATAATCAAACATTTATCATAATACAATTACAAAAATCCATGTGAATCAATCAAACATGAACTCTCTCAGTATCAGAGGGAAATAATATGGAGTAAGAAAGATGACTTATATTAACCAAGATGTCTCAAAAACAAATACATAACCAAAGAACCAGTTGTTCTCAATCAAAATATTACAATATCAGGGAGCCTAGCTCAACCATTCGACCATTACAAAATATCAAATCTGCCTATATATAAGAATAACTGCTGCAACCATCAGGAGTGTGATCGGATTGCTGCATTCAAAGTTTTCAGTCGGCATCTGCTCTTTCAGACTGTGCAGACAATATTCCATTGTCAGACGTGAGCTCTTCCATCTGGACCTTCTCTATCAAATTGCGCATGTAGCTCTCTGTCAGACGCAAGCTCAAATTTGCCAATCCTTTTTTGGCTTTCCATTTATGTGTTGAGACGAGGTCTCAACCACCACTCTCATTCTTAGTAACTGCCTTTATCAAGATCAGGATGAGGCATGACACCCATAACTGTTCTTAGATGGTGCCAATGACTTATGCGAGTCAATTTTAACGCCTCGAGGTTATTTAGATCTTCTTTCGTGACCAAATATGGGTGTTTTCGAAAACTCGAGCTTCATGCACCGACTCCTTCTTCATCACTCCTTCGTGCTTGTGACCTCAAGCCATGACCTGGATCTTATCCCATATGATGCTTTGGGAGATTTCACATTACTTGACTATAGATTCCCCGATGCCTGAATGACAAAATCACTCCTCTCAGATCGACGGTTGGATCTTCTATGCATCTGACAACCGCGATTTATTCCTTGAAAACCCAAGTCACCAATCATGCACTGGGTGCTTACCTTTATTCTTAGGCCCACCTCCTATGTGACCTCGCTATGACCTGGGGCTTATCTTCAAGGCGCCCAGAGTAGACCTGACTAAATTTATAGTAGACCTGACTAAATTTATTTTAAAACTCCCAGAGTAAAACTCCCGGAGTGACATATCTGATGACGCATGGCTCTTGCTGATCAATGACTCAGATTTATTTCGGGCCTTTGGGACTTTGGGCCTTTGACGATTAACTTTAACATTATTTCGAAATATCGATGCCCTTGATAATTTTCCACCGATGATCTTTCCCAATGGGATCTACGGCCTAGATTTAATCTTTGCTTGACCATTGATATCGGGCCTGGAATGAGTCGCTCTGAGTGTTGTGCTTTGCACTCATGGCTACGGCCTACGACCCTTGACAACTTTATGTGATAATCAAGCTATTATTTAATTTCTAATTTTAATTGATTTTTATGATTGACAAGATGATTTATATTGTGATTTTGGTTCTTCCCACTCACATAGATGGAAAAGTGACGTCTTATCCTCAAGCTCTTACTCCTCCAAAGAGGCAGAATTCCCATTCCCTTTTCTACTATAGGGTCCACCTCATAATTTTAACTTAAGTGATGGGATGATAAGGTCATTGAGTTATATCTATTTAGGTGTAATGCTCATGCTTCATTTTTTCTATGTCTTGTATAATGATTATGCTAACACGTTTTAATGTTGATAATTTTATGGCATGCTTCATTTATGATTACTCATGACCGTGATGACTAATTAAGGTTGCTATGGATACCTTGAAAAAAAACATGGTAATGTTAGTGTGCAAGCAAATGTGTCTATGCCTATTTTAAAGTTACATTTCAATGCTTAAGGTATTCAAGGTATAATCTGCTTCAACACTTACACTTAATGGAGGATAAAACATATGACCTTGAGTCCGAGCCTCAACTCAAAGTTAGAACAAAATGGTAATCATGCTAACTATAGACATGGAAATTATATACTTGGCAATTTTGGAAATTATGCATTGAGTCTTTTTCATATTTTGATTTGGAGTGTTTGACATGATGGCCTCAATGTAAACCTTCTCATATTGTTCTTGTATTTGCTTTATTTTCTACTAGATTTTATGCTTGGGTGCTATAGGGATATATCTGTGCTTCTAGTATTTCATCCATGAGCTCTGAAAATTTAGTCATACCTACTATAAATTCTCTACACTTAGGCTTTAGTAATCACGTTCTTAATGATCAAACCTTTTCTTTTCTTGCAATCTTCTTCCTTAGTGGCTTACAATATTGCAAGTTATTTCTTCTTCTCCTATTTACATATTGCCTCTGAGTTTGTGATGGACTCTACCAAGCCTTTCCCTTCATTTACAATATGTTGTAGTGTTCTTGTTACCTTGATTTTGACAGTGGTTTATTTCTATGTGATTTCTAAGGCCTTAGGTAGGTGTGGGAGCACCTCCTCAAAACATGTGGATAAATCTTCTTCTACCTCCATTACAACTTCATGAATTTTTTTATTAAAGCTTTCAGGTATTCAATCTTGTTTCTTTAACATAACTAGTGCAATAGTTCTCTACTCCATTTGGTTAGATAAAAATATGGTGGTTTCTGTTCCTTTTTTTTCAATTGACTCTAATTTGTTGTAGCCTATTTGACTTGTATCTGTAGCACTTCTCTTAATTTTTCCCGTTGTCTTGTTTGTTCTTTGAGATATAGATTATGAATCCATATTTTTTTTCATGCAATCATACTTCTCCTTAAATTTTCCTTTCATATTTGTTTCTTATTCTATAATGATCTTGGAAAGTGAGGGTAGATCTATCTTCCACAAGTCAATGACAAGTTGCAGTCGAAGCTCATATCCCTCTTCAACTTCTTCCACCATAAGAAATAATTGTGGTTATATATTGAATGAGTCTACTCTTACACTCCCTTATCTTGAATACTCCATTGCAGAATCTTTTTGTTTGATCTAAACACTAAACTCAAATATAGAACTACTTGCATGCATTGTGACTATTGGGCTATACACTACACTTGACATGGGTTGTGACAATGAGCCGATAGTCATCATAGGAGGGGTGGTAATGGAAATTGATAGAGAGACATCCTTTATTATGAATTCCAAATGGAGTGGTAAAAAATTCTCTACTAATATAAGTTCCATATGAAGGTAAACAAACTTGTTGATTATATCCTCTTCCTCCTTCTCGCCTAAGATGGTTCCCATCCAAATTGATATCCCATAGATGCAACCATTTCCTTTTCCCTTTCCACTAACATTAATTCCTTGTGGATGTTCCTCAATTCTCAACCCTCTATAGCTTGTGTCTGGTTGAATATTCTTTGGTAACAAGCCAATGAATCACAAGTCACATGGGAGTGATCTTCCCTCTCCATTTTTTAGTGAGCCTCTACCAAAACCTTCTAAATATAACTCCTCCATGGGTGTAGGTAGGGGGAATTAGTTCTATTGTCTCCAAGGTAGGTCTAGGAAGTGTGATTGACATCATCAATTGCAAGGGTGGCTAAGGGATGTTAAGCTACATTGTGATGAGAGTGTACCTTTTTCAACTATATGGTGTTGGAGCACTTAGTGAAGCTACAACATTGAGAAGTTAATATTTTCACTTGTCATAGGTGTATTTTCTACACCTCGATATCAATTTAGCTACCCCTCATATATGGGGATACTGAAAGGCTACATGATAGAGTTAATTAATAGATACACTTGCTATGGGGTGGTAGGCCAATCTCATTGTTGGGTCATAATCCATTCCATGAAAATAAACGTAACCTTTTTCCTTTGTGTCTCCAATTAATTCCTACTCTCCCAAAATTTGTACCGTGATTTCACTACATCCACACCTCCAAAAGGTCATACATACCTTTCATTCAATCCATCATTGTATTATCACTATTTCTTTGTCACCCATTCACTCCTAATGATGGAGAGAGTGAATGGGAGACAGATAAATAGCCACAAGACAATGATGGATTCAATGAAATTGACATATGACTATTTGGAGGTGTGGAGGTAGTGAAAGCATGGTACAACTTTTGGTGAAATCATGGTACAAAGTTCTAGATCCAACTCCAAATCACATATTTTGAGGAGGTACCAATTTTTAAATTTAATTATGGTTTGCTAGTAATTTTTCAGCATGAAGTATCTTTGTTTGAGAACAACACTTTAGATCAAGCCTTCCTCTATTATCTTTCCATAGAAAGAAAAATTAATATATGCCACCGTCCTCTTTTTTTCTCACCCTTCACCTTCAGATCCTCCTTTCAATGGTATGTTGTCACCATCTTATACTATCCCTAACCATAAATATAACCATAACCCTCATCTTTGTACACCTTCATGACCCCCCTACTAGTGTCATTTCCACAAATCTATTTTCATAATGATTCCACTTGTTATGCCTTGGAACACCAGTCTATCCCAAAAACTCTATACACTAATGACCAATTGCTAGAATGATCCAAAATTGCCCCGGTTTTTACAAGACACATTACATCACCTAATCCCTCTTCTTCAATATAAATAATCCCTCTTATAAAACCTACTATAACAAACCTTTCCTCACTTCTCATGACCAAAGGTACTTGTTCCAATCTCATTTGCACTCATAATTGTCATGTAAAATATCAACTATCCATAATCATCCATTATTTGAATCTTTGAATAACCGTTTGTATGGCATACATGAACTATATGATGTTAGCATACAAGTCATTCATATATTTAGGCCGTAGTGCATGCTTGAATATTTGAAAATTTCATATTTGGTTTATGATGATTGTGACATATTATATTCAGACATCAAATTTATGATTTATTTGCATAATCCTGGAAGGTTGAAGTACTCTCATCCACCACTCCTTTACTATATACATAGACATTCTCTCTCACAAATCCCACAAATTTCTCTCTCTTCATATGTCCTTTCCCAACCTTTGAAAACACCAATTAGCCAAGGAAAACTATGTTGGCAACTCATTTCTCCTAATCAATTTCATCTTCTATGATGGAGGACCAAGCATATTGTGTTTGTCGCAACTGTCATTTTTGTTCTTTTATATAGTATGTTATGTATGCATGTACCTTCTTGATTTCATTTACCTTTAATTCTTGTTTTTCTACTTGTTATGCATGATTGGGTATGGGGAATTGAGAGTGATGTGAGGGGGGGAAGGTACCAAATGAGCTTCCACCTTCACGTGGTTGGTCCTATTTAGTAGAGAATAAATTGTTCTTGAAACCAAGAGGAGCTCATTCATGAGGTATTCCCCTTTAGTATTTCTAGAGCATTGCACATCTTTAATTATTATTCAATGATATATTATTTAATTCTCTTTGTCAAATACAAGCTAATCAATGTTTAGTTATTATTCAGTCATTTAACCTATTGTTGTATTTGAAAAATGTAGGTTTGAAGGGCGGTCAATCCATGATCCACAACACATTTTTGACCAACTTTCTGTTGTCCATGTTTTTTTATTCTTGCTTTGGTTGTTTTATTTCTTAATCAAGGTTTATTTCTTTCGAAGTAGAATATGTATATGCTTTAATTACCATGCAAAACCATGATAACAAAAATTATATTTTTTTTGTGATGCTCACATAAAACATTGTTAATATTTCATTGATCACATGTTATCTTGCCCCAACTAGTTTGAGAAAAGTAAATGGAATATTTCTTCTTCTAATTGTTATGTTTCTATTTAAATAATTGCATGAAAATTTTTGTATGTTTGATCCAGATAACATTTGTTAATGGTATTGCAATGGGATCAGGTGCAAGTAGAGCAGTAACATGCACATTTCAAGTAGTCACATAGAACATCTTAAGTTATTTAAATCCTCAATGAAAACTTTCCTCTTCTTATGTAGACATATCATATATATGTTTCCAATTTATAATGAAAGTAGACTACCACCACAAATTTAGATTGGGATAGTGATATAAATTCAATGGCATCTCTAGTGGACACACAATTGGGCTAATAAGGATAACAACTAGATTGTTTTCCACAAAACAGGGGAAATGTAATCCAAGTAATGAGATGGTAGGTTGGAGGCAATTAAAACATTCCCAAGATCTCATGTAATGCAATCTTATTTTTTTTTTTTTAATATACACAGTTTCCATCGTCGTCATTAAAACATGAAAGATGATTGAAGAAATAGAAGAAGATGCCATCAAAAAGAAAAATACCTTCTTGGTAAAAAGTAAAATGGGAGAAAGGACATAATTTAGCAAACCAACTAAATGGGTTATCGGTCATTGGTAGTAGAGGAAGTATGGTAAAGGAAGAAGTTGAGTCAATTTTGAGTAACATCATGGTGGGCTTACAATGTTTCCTTGACTTATCATTGTACCAAGGGATGTCTCCTAGTAGGATACCCATCATTGGATTACTCTATGCATTGTAACAAGGGATGTCTCCCATTAGGATACCATGTTGATATTATGGTAGCTGCAAGAGGTATTTACAATCCATGTGTAACCCTGATAAGAATAGAATATTCTGGGAAGTAAGAAGAAACCCTAAAGGATTGAAAAAAACCCTAGAAGACAAGTCAGATCAAGGAAATATTTAATATTATGTATTTGTCCTCTAAAATGAGAAGTCAGCCCATAAATCTTAGGAAAACAATATAAATACAGGTATCCATATCTCATTTGACACACACAACTTGAAATTTCAGCAGTAAAGAAGTACGCACTGCAGAAACTGGGTAAGTGCGCAAATATGGGGAGTAGCTACAGCTGCAGCTACTGCAATCTGTATTCTCGGTTTAGGCTTAGCCTTTTTATTGGTTATGGTTTGTACTTTCTACCTTGTATGCTAGCTCCGGAGAGAGATAAAGGTACACTGCATTGATTGGCTATTAGGCCTAAGGTTTGCTTCCGGAATCATTCTCTGTCAAGGTTAAGGTGCTCGGGGTTGGCTTCAGCCTATGGTTGGGTGAAAATATTTCTATTTTGTATATGGTTAAATGAGAACATCTATTATTTCTAATAGGTTATGGTCCCACACTATCTTCAGACAGTTTAACCGCTAGAAGATAGATTGGGAGGATTTGCTCAGTTATAGTTGCAGTTGCAACTAGTTTTTGCTGCAGCAACGAAACCCTAACCCTCTTGTTGAGGAACCTTGAGTGAAGATATTGACCTAATTTATGGATAGCCTATGTGCCCTAGCCTAGTGCACCTCCTGGTACTCTCAACAAGCTAAGACGTCAAGTTTGAGTTTTTGGTCAAAGATTGACCAAGTCAAAGAAGTTATGACTTACTCTATGAAGTCAGAAAACAAGTTAGAAGGGGCTTATAACTTCAGAGTGTGGAAGAAAAGGATTGATCTCATCCTTTCCAAGAATAAAGTGTTGGATATCATGAAAGGAAAGATCATGTAACCACAGTTCGAAGAAGGAAAAGAGAAGGAACCTCATAACGTTGCAGTTATGGATAATTTCAAAGAAAATGACATCAATGCCATGAGTATCATAGTGGACTCTATAAAATACCACTTGATACCCTACATCTCCCATCTTGACTCATATAATAAGATGTACGGTGCCCTAACAAACCTCTTCTCAGTCAGAAACATTGGACAAGTAATGAGTCTGAAGAATAAGCTCCATGACATGAAAATGAATGATGATGACAACATAAAATCATACCTTGTGAGAATATCTCAGTTAAGAGATCAACTACAAGATATTGAAGAAATCATTTCAGAGAAGGAACTGGTAAATATAATACTCAATGGTCTTCCCAAGACATGGGATGCATTTTCCACAAGCATGAACACAAGGAAGGAGTATCCCACATTTGAATAACTTTGGAATTTTTGTGCACAAGAAGAATCAAGGATTAGTGAAAAAGAGAAACCCCAAAAGAAATACGATGATCAAGCCTTCACAACAAGGTTTAAGAATTTTAGGAATAAAAAGAAGTTTGGCTCAAGGAAGAAACCAAATCAAGAGAAAGATATGTCAAAAATACAATGCTTCAACTGTCAAAAATATGGTCACTACAAGAATCATTGTCCCAAGTTAAAGAAAAGGAAGGAAACACATGAAGCATCAGTTGTCGAAGAAAGGGAACCCTCAAAGAAGGCCAAGCAAGATAAAACATACTTCTTCTTCTAAGACAAGGTACAAATATTCTTCATAATTCTTGTACATACCATGTTTACATAGTTTCTATACATATCTTGCATATATATTTCTTAGAAGATAAGATGTTCAAAGAGAAACAATGCCTATGGAAGAATAACAAGATAAGGATTGCCATCACGATGAATACAAGTCAAGCAATACACATGAAAAGATGAAGTACATTGGCAATCCTTGGTAACAATTCCTGTGGAAGCTATTAACATAAGTAACAGTTGCAAGATAAGTCGAAATCATAATCAAACTTGAAGAAACATGGAAGAAGTAAAAACATAAAGAAGTCAGAAATCAAAAGGAAATTAGAAAAAGACTTGTGCCACTTTGCAGAAGGCAATAAGGATGCAGACAGAAGCGTGGACTCTCCTAGATGGAGGGAGTCGATTATATAATTCCAAAATAAGAGCATGCATTCATGCATGAAGCAAGGATTAGAAGGGATATAGTCCTAAATAATATGATCCATTGAGGATTATGAAGTATCCATCCATTTTCCCATCAATGGTAGTATCCATGAAAAGCAACACGTGTTCAATTTGACTTTAGAAGAAGTCTTCTTCGAAAAGAAGCCTTAAAGTATTCCTGGTTGTCCATCCACATCCATGATCCTATGATGAAAGGAAGAAGTCAGAATCTTCAGGGCATGGAATCTATAGAAAACTCTATGGACCCAAGAGCTAAAGAGAAACATGAGGAAGAACATGAAGATTCCAAGACAACAAGAAAATCCAGAACAACCAGTCATTATATCGAGAATCACAAGACTACCAACTTGGTTTTAACGCACTAGAAGAAATCAAGCAGAAGAAATGGAAGTCATGATGAAGAACAATGTATGAAAGACTTATGAATGGAAGCATCATGAGATTCAGAACTATATGTTCTCCCAAATGGAGGGAGAAGACTATGATGATAGCATGTTCTAGTGGCTAGACATACCTCTACCCGAGCCATTATATCTTCTGCAATATCCATGGGTTGGAGTTTACAACAGATGAATGAAAATACTGTTCTCCAGAGTAATTGAACAAGAAGTGTATGTAGAGCAACCTCAAGGTTTTGAGGTATACTAGAAAGAGACCCTTGTATGCAGATGGAAGAAGATCTTGTATGGATTCAAACAACTTGGTGTAAAGCCTCTCGTGCGTAGCAGAACCGTGGTGAAAAATTTCTATGAAAGAGATCAAAATGGTTACTCATAAGTTCAGGATGATGGATTTCTAATCCATGAAAAACTCTCATGATGACAGAAGAAGTGCCACTTGGATATGTTTCAGTTTGAGCCTTTCCACGATGTCATGAGCTAGAAAGAAACAAAAGTGCTGAATTCAACCATGATATATTGTAATGATCAAGAGATATATGAAGCCTTTAGAGAAAACCAATGTTCCAGACAAACCAAAGTACATTGAGATCAAGCAAGACATTCTCTGTGATGAAGTCTAGAAAAGACAAGTGGTTCTCCAATATATATCTCCACAGATGAGCAGATAACATATATTTTGGTAAAGCCTCTGTCCAAGATGGAAAAAGTTTGCATACTCAAGAAACAAGATGGAGCTCGTGGAGACGAATTTCTTATTGAAAAAGGAAGAGATTACTCCCAGGTTGGGAGGGAGCATTGATGTGTTATTGATTTATGGACAGTCATTTTTCAGTTTGAAAAATGGTCCAGGATGAGCAGTTCCTTTCAAGTTCGGAAAGTGGTTTGAGATTTCTAATGGACAAGCATTTTCCAGTTCTGAAAATGGTCCATATCAGACGGTCATTTTCTTAATGAAAATGGTTTGATAGATTGTCGATGTACCATAGATAGTGATTCCCCTTATGGTCAGTGTGGGGGAATGGTATAGGACAATCTTTCTTCTTGGCAACCACTCTCAGTAGTGGCCAAATAGAATGGTCCACCTTGTCGGGAATTCATTCTTTTGAAGTTCACAGTTTTGAAGAATGGTTCATTTTGGAGGTTTGTGCAGGACAATCATTTCCTTAGGGAATCGTCCGGAAAGTCATTTTCGAGGGCATAATCATTCTCTCCAGGTTGCACTTTGTTTAGTGCTAGAGGAATGGCCCAGTTAGGTGAATGGTCCAGGTTCAACAATCAGGGAAAGGCAATCCCTAGGGCAGACTCATTCTCTCCAGGTTACACTTTGTTTAGTGCCAGAGGAATGGTCCAGGCTAAAAAATCAGGACAATTATTCTTCTATGCTTGAGAAGAATAGTCCATATAGCTCATGGATGATGTTTTACTTTCTGAGGGAATATTCCCTTCCAAATATCATAGATGTGAGTGGAAGAATGGCCCAGATGACTCAGTTTATATCATGATATTGCTTTCTATGCAGGTTGATATCAAATGATATGATTGCTAGGGAGACTGTATGTCTCTAGACAATAGATGCATGCTACTGTGGTGGATGTGTTCCACTGGTTGTGACTATGTGTCACTAATTGAGTAATCGTGTACTACTTGGTGTGGTTGTGTACCACTGGATAGTAGTTATTTACTACTATGGATAGACATAGTTGTGTTCTATCGAATTTTAATAAATCTTTGTTTTTTTATAATAATTTTTTTAAGATATGTAGGGGAGAAGAATGTTACTACAAATATTATTTCTACAGTTCCAATTTGTTTCAACTCCTTATGCTCCCATTGTTACGACTTCCATTGATTCAAACTCTTGTTGATGTCACTCTTTCCGTCACAACTCTTCATATCCCTACCACAATTCCACTACTAAGACATAGGCATTTGATCGGGACATGGATGATTATCGCTGAGATACATTGACAAGTTGTTGTTCTAGTCTACATATTGCTACAACTTTTTCATTTGTTGCAACTTTGTTGTTGCTGCAATTCTTCATGTTGTTGTAACACCCGCTATTGCAACTCTAGTCGACACCACCAATGTTGCAACTATCATCTGCATCACTGATGTTTCAAATATCATCTGCATCACTGCTGTTGCAACTCTCGTCCACACTACCGATGCTACAACTCTCATCTGCACCATCAATGTTGCAACTCTCATCCACATCATCGTTGTTGCAACTGTCGTCCACATCACCACTATTGCAACTCTTATCTACATCACCGCTACCACAACTCTTGTATGTAATGCCGCTACTGCACCTCCGGTGGAAAAAATAAGTGACCCCCAACACTGATGTTGATATTTCGGCCAATGTGACTCTACAGACGTTGTTGCAACTTTACCAGAGAAAAAAAGGTTGATCGATTGCAAGACCAAGCCGCTAGCACAGTACTCGTATGAGGGAAAGCCATTTAAGGTAAGAAATAATAGTTACATTTTATGATAGAATGTGTAATGAATATGATTTAAGTGGTATATGTTTCTATTATTACCACTGCCATCATAATTGCCACCCTACGCCATAATTTCCATAATCACCATCATTATTTCCATAATTGGAAATCCCTCACTCGTCTAACAAACATTTCCCTTTGCAATCACAATCAATTCGAGTTAGGAGAAGACATAAATCATGGTAGGCTACTTGATACATAGAGAACCCATCGAATCATTGCCACTTGAGGCATATCACCACATTGGCAGATTCTCCACTAGACTAGATGGATGGAGTATGTACAGTGTTTGAAGGGGTATGACAACAAATTTTCCTTGGATTTCACTCTGAATTTCGAGGGAGAACAGTCTATGGTAGTAGGTATCCTGGTTGAAGTAACACAATAAATAGTGGTGGAAGTTACAGGGTTTCCACAGATAGGTGAGAGGTGGTATTCCAAAAGAACCTCCAAGCCTGAAATCCTACGATAATTTCTTGAGCCTGGAGAGGCATTGGTAAAGAAGGGAACAAGTTTTGATAGGAGGTCCTGGCCACACACTTGGCAGGATGTGGCCACATTCGTGCAACATTATTTTACATGTGAAGGTCGCTATGAGGTCATTTACCTCCACCATGTTTGGATCCTAGACCACCTCAAACATGGCCACCCCATCAATATGCCATATTTCCTTTTCATAACTTTGCAAACCCTAGTGGAATTCACGCAAAAATTAAAGAATCCTAGGGACGTTATTTTGCACCATGGGATTACTAAGATATTGGTGGAACGTTTCCTACACAAGGAGAGTCAAACATGGAATAACATTGTCTGGGCACCATATATAGTTGCAAAATATGCAGTGGTTTCACTTATGGTACCAAAGGAAGTGATGGCTTCACTTCTGGCACTAGGGGAAGCAGTAGCTACAACTCCATCCCCAAGCAACATTGCCACAACTACATTAACCCCAGATGCTAACATAATAAACAAAAGAGATCCAAAAGGGAAGCTATGGCAAGGGGCCATAGTACTACAACCTTGACAAAATAAATCCATGACAGTGATGTCGAGGTCACTAACAACAAACCCTCCACAAAGATATTAAGAGGGTACATGAAGAGGTGACCCTATGTTCAAAAGGAAATAAGAACCAAGTACACCTCCACGACCGTAACACACACCCACTAACACACAAGAACTAGTGGAAGGGAATAAATTGGAAGTAGATGAAGGAATAGATACAAAGTATCTTGTTGACCCACAAGAATCGACAAGAGGCACTCTTGGAGAAGGGATTGTCACCATCTTTGAAGTATATATAGAAGAGGAGGAACCTAAACCAGAGGCTCTTGTTGATCCACAAGAAATATTAGGAAGCACTTTTGGGGAATGGTCTACCAATCCACAAGAGAAAGAGGAACTTGAATGGTCTGCCAATTCACAAGAGAAAGAGGTGTTGATGTTTGGACAACATCATGAAGACATTCTCTTAGATTAATAATTAATAATAAAATGATTGATTATTAAATACTATATATAATAAGTAAATGATAATAATAAATAATTATTGATTATCCAAGGGATGCATCCTTTCATGGATGGTCACCATATGTTCTCTATATACAAAACACTCATCATTGTAATAATATATCGATCATATCTCATATGAAGAAAAAAAACATGGTATCAGAGCGAGACTGGGCTTGACTCCTTCATAGGAGGGCCCAGGAAAATGAGAGTAGAGTAAAATGTTGGGAGTGTTAAATTTATGGGTTTGTTACAATATCTATGTAAAAAATATTTACTTTTTACTCCTACCTAAATTATAGAAAGAAATCCATAAATTATGGTGGGCAGTAATTTATAGTAAAAATGTCTAATTACCTAAATATGAGGAATGTACTGCATATTTACTTCTACCTATAGTTATGAAAATAATCGCATGAATTATGGAGGAACAATTTAACAAAGTCAAATACTATGTGGATGGTTTATAACCAAATTAATCTTTGGGTAGATACGTGAGGTATTCTCCAACTATTTATAAGAAAGAAAATTGAATTAAATTTTCAAAGAGACATGTCTTTTTGGATCAATCTAATATTACTATAAAAAGACACTTGAAAGACACAACAATAGACACACATATTTTTTCTCTCTCACATGTGGGAAGTGATCTAAGGAAGAGACCGAAGTTTCTAAGAAGTTGAAATTTTCCGAGTTACTTAATGATGTTCTAGAGTTTACTAAAGTAATATCATGTATCGTTGGAAGTAATTACCACTTGTAGAAAAATGTGCTTGTCTAATTTAACACTAGAAAATCAACATGGTTAGTTGTGTGACATTGAGTATATGATGGATGTGTGTCGGTAGTTGTATGGAATTGAGTATATGATGGATGTGTGATGGTATCCATATGACATCGAGTATATGATGGATGTATGTTGGTCATAGTAGAAGACATATCATTTGGAGGGTCACTGTATATAGTTGTGCACAAGATAAATTGATCTCCTCTAGGAGATGATTTTTGTTGTTCTTGTTTCTTGTTCCAGGAAGGTCAGAGGTAATATCTCTAAGAAGGAGCCATAATGACTGTCACATGAGGTAGACATGGAGGGAAATACCTTCCAACATGATATCATAGAGAGACTTTTCCAGACATGATACTTGTTGGGTTGCAAAAATACAACACTTTATTCATCTTTCATATACCATTTGTCGCCTTTATTTCCATTTCATTCTTCCATAAAACCATAATTATCATCACTTTCATAAAAACATATTGGTTTACATTTCCATTTTCCAAATTATTTATTTTGATTATTTTTAAGAGAATTTGTGACTAAATATTAGAAAATTAACATATTTTCATTATATCTCAAAGTTGGATGAGTTTTGTGATGACTACAGGCATATTTGAAGATTTTTGCAAAGTCAAAAATCACCACCTAGCTTCAAATTCCAATTTTATCTTCTTTGAAGATGTGGAGATAATCATTCAAGCTCACTTCAAGGAGAAGATCACGGAGATAGAATATCTTATCCAAGATATTTGTGGAGGATTTGAAGGGATAGGTTGAGAGAAAAGTGGATCTGTAATTATGAGTCTCTTATCTTCATTTATGTATAAATAAGAGGGTTCTCTCCTCATTTCAAAGGGGGCCTCTCTCTAGAAATAGAGAACAGAGGATTGGAACTTTGATTCATAGAGATTTGATTCTAAGATAGTGATTTTCATTGTTTTGTTATGAGTTGATAGATTAGATTGTTTATGTGAGCTCACATATGTTTTTCATCTGTCTTTACTTGTTATTTGTTGTGTGTTTGTTATAGATACTTTTCAATAATTTCATGTTTATTTCAATTAGATTTCATTTATGCACTTTCCTATTTTCATAGATTAATTTTGCATTTGATGCCTTTGAATTTAGATTTAGTTTCTTTCATAGTTATATTAAATTTGAATTTGATTTCGTAGATTCACTTTGAGTCTCCTGCATAATATAGGAAGGAGAACTAGGGTAGATAGTTTAACTGTTTCATTTTAAGTTAAGTCTGTTTCCTTTTGAATGTTAGATTAGGCTAGATTTAATTTTTACATGCTTTCATAGATTAGATTAGTTACTCATTCAACGACAATAGTTTAATGGTTTCTTTCAAGCATTAGCATAGGCTAGTGTACTCTTGCCCTGCATTTCACGTGCTTACACCTCGTAAGTTTACCTCCCGGATTGGTAATTTATTGTCGCATTTATAAACATTAATTTTACTCGACAATTTTGGCGTCGTTGCTCGGGAGGTGTTAAAAGGGTTAGAGTTAGATTTTATTTTTCAGTTGTGTGCAATTGATTTTATTTTATGCAAAAGTGTGTTTTTATTTATACAAATTTAGTTTTTATTTTTGATGAGCTAACTGTGCGAACATATAACCTGGTGACAGTAGGGTCTCAGTAACACAAGGAGTTCAAGTTTGGCATGTTTTATTTTTACAAATAGTTTTAATTTCTTAGTTTTAAATCTTTGATGATTAATCAATCTCCTTTTTTTGATATGGTTTAACAATGAGTTTAAGCTTGGAACAACTCATTCAGATCCTAGCAAAAGTTGGGATCTCCTCTTCTCTGGAAGAGGAGATCTTGAGAGCAACTGAAAGTTTAATTACTCCTCCAGAGGCAAACGACGAAACAACATACAAGGAACTCTGTACATCTGATGATGAACAATCATGCGAGCAGGATACCGAGGAGGATAATGAGGAATTGCGACACGATATGAGAAGTGAAAACTATGCCTACGAAAGCATTATTGAACGATGGTTTCAAGCAGGTACCAGGTTAGATCCATTTAGTTTTTACTTTTGTTTTGTTAAATTATAGTCTCAACAGTTAATTTCGCATAGTTATATATACTTTCGATGGTCAATTGCAAAATTCACACTAAACATATTCTTATTACTGTTGCGCTTATGGTTACATTGGAAGTTTGATTACACGTAGCTAATCTTTAAATTTTAGTTAGAGTAGAATAGGTAGGACGTTATTTTCAGTTTTTTTCTTTAGCATTGAATAAGTATGCTCTCCTCTGCGCTTCGTGCGATCTCGAGGATCAAAAAATAGGATACAACATTTAAAAAAAAAAGAAGAAGATTAAATTAGGACTTTTTTTTTTAATTTTTAATTTTTAATTTTTATAGGAATAAAAACATATATATGAATAATAATTGAAAATAAAAAATAAAAAATAATTTAATAAATAAAATCAAATAAGTCATAAATCAACTCTTTCTTGTTGGAAAGAACAATGGTAATTAGGTGAATAACTGGATGGATTGCCATGTCCACAACAATAAATCTAGAAACAAAACCAAGATCACACATGACTCGATTTCTTTCGTAACACTTTCCTTCTACAGAATAAGAATACAGGCTAGATCAAATAAAATGGAATGAAAACACAGTGCCCATCTCATACCAAGATATTGAAAATTTATATTGCTAATTTTCTAGTATTTTTCAATTGAAAATTTTATCCATCTCTATAAATCAACCCAATTTGGAGGTGGAACGATGGAAAGATTATTCATTGCATTCTTGATGAATGAGACAAAGAGACAATGATGGTTATAAAGGACGACAACATGCCAGGGTTTGTTGTTTATTATAGGGGTCCAAACCACCAGCGGGTTACCTTTGCACAGTATATTAAAATTAATTGAAAGTAGAGTGGGAGGATGACATGTTTACTTATACAATATCCATATTGCAAAACTCTTCTACTTCCAAACAAATCCATGACGCTACCCGTGGAAGCTCATCATCATAGCTTGAGAATGAGCAATAGAAAGGGCACTCTCCACCTTATCCTGTTGCTACTGCTGGACAATTTTCTTGAATGTTGAGTTTCCAGAAACAGGATAGATTTATGGAGAGCATCTTTGTAGTCCAACTCACCCAACACAAATTGATGATCGACAGACAACACCACCATGACCTACACACTTGGCCGGCTATGAAATACTAGAACGTTTCAAAGCCTCTTGACCAAGACCTCATCTCTATTTGCGATTGTTGGAAAATCCATTCGACCTGGAACAAAACCTGCACACGGAAACTGTCATTGGCTTGCTCGGAATTAGGTGTTTCCTGTATCTATTTGTCTTTTGTAAACCGAGAGTTGAATTCCTTTGCTCAAACTCCAACATCTGACAGGGTTTATCATATCTTCCTTCCTGTATCCATGGGTTTTCCAAGCTCAATATGAGCCTTGGACTTTTTAGCACATATTAAAATTAGATTATTATGTCGAGGCATTGAAAACATGATCTCCAAAGCATATCGGGTGGTTGCTTGCGTTTGGCCACATATTATTATAGGAGATCAGTATAGTGATCCAGTGGCATGATTAGAGATTATCATGGGCAGATATCAACGAGATCTTTGGGGAAATTTGTCCTTATATCTTATGGTTTGCGTTCCAATCTAGCTCAGTAAACCTTTTCTTTGACATCTTCCTCCCAATTGAACCTTATCACGAATGCACGCGCCAATATTTTCTGGGGGAATATAGATAGAAATGAGTTATGGATTTATAATTTTGTTATGAAGAGAGGCTTGTGTGATGGATATAAATCAAGGATTTCGTGGACCCAAGTAGAGACTGGTTCGACAATCACTTGGAAATACCCAAGCGTGGTTTTGAAAGGCGTGATTCTCTCTGAAACCCCAGGCGTCAATCACAAATATCTGGAACAAACCATCATCTCGGCACACGTACACAATAATCTCTTAGATGTCGGTTTTGTTGCCCTGTCATTTATTCCGCGAGCGCTTTTTTTTTTTTTTTCTGGCTACAACTTATGTCTTCCGATATGTAGGTGAAAAGCTATTTTGGATGTGATAAAATGTTTGCTATGTTTGGAAGCAATCTTTGGTTCAACAAGCGACCTCCAAGATCTGGTGCTGAAATTCTTAATTTTGTCAAGGAGATAGACAAACATTCTGTGCGATGAAGTTGTGGTAGCTGGATAAATGCCACGGATGTGGATTGGAACACTGATACACTCTACTCCATTTTGAACAGATATATTTAGCCCAACAGAGCTGTTAAACCTAAGTGTCATACCAGTTGTTGTTGGGTTATACATTTTCTGCTACAGAGGCCATGTTGTATTCCCTACTATATATTCCTCCATGAGAGACAAGAAACGCTTTCCCCAGGTTCAGATCGTCTTCTTCTTAGTTAGCACATTAATATATGCGAGCGTTGGGGCCATGGGTTATACGATGTTTGGCACTGGAGTGTCATCACAGGTGACATTAAACCTGCCTTGGAGTGTAATTGCTTCAAAATTGGCAATATATACAACAATTATCACACCCTTTGCAAAATATAGTTTGATGATCAATCCAATGGATGTGGCATTGGAAGAGATAATATCAACACCTTCATCCCCATATCGAATTCATGTAATTTGGAGTATGTGCATTCAGACAATGTTGGTTGCGAGCACAGTGAGTGTCGCAATTGCAATGCCTTTCTTTGGGTATCTTATGTCATTAATTGGCTTCTTTCTCACCTCTTCAATATCCATCATTATTCCTTGCATTTTCTACTTAAAAATATTTAGGAGAAGAGTCTCTGGTCCCGATATTGTGATAATTATGACCATTTTGTTATTCGGTGTTATAGCATGTGTCGTGGGCACTTACTCTTCACTCCTAAAAATTGCAGTACAAAGAAATACATAACATGTTTTGGTCTGTATGACATTAGCTTGGTGGAAAGCGACCAACTTATATGAATGTAACCAATTACGTGTAAGTGATCTGAGTCTATATATTGCATTGTAATTGATATCGAATTTGTTGCTAAATTTTGGTTTAAAAAAAAAAATAATAAAAAAAAAAATACTATAAATTATAAAAATCAAAACATCACAAAACACATAAAAATTATAAAACTTCCAGATCGCCAATGAAATTTTCAACAAATTCCTTAAAACAATGCCAACACATGCTTCTATGCTTAAATGCTAATTGTTTCCCTAACGTCACTTCAAGTAGCAATCAACAATGGAATAAGCGCGCAACGGGTAAAACACATTTTTTTTTCTTTTTAATTTACCGCATTTGTACTTAATCTCGTATTTTCTATTTTACGATGATCTCACAAGTTTTATTGCAGGATTAGTACTAAATTTGATTGCAGGAATGACGACGCTCTCATTCCATGCCACAATGACTTTCACGAATTACAAAAGCATGTTTTATTAAAAGCTTGAAGGAGCTAAAATTTTCATCGCACATGTCATGACGTTTGTCGCTACACCGCCATCTTTCATAAAATCAAATACACCATGACATGATCATTTACATTTCTCCTTCCAAGCTTATTCGTCACCCATGCGGGAATCCACTTTCCATCGCCTTATCCTTCATGACCTCGCACGCGCCTATATTTCCGATTCGCATACATCTCTTTCCTATTTTCCATTCATTTTTCCTTGCAAATAAAACCATTCAGTTCCCTTTTTGACGACTACATTACCCTTCTTTCTTTTTCATACACACTGTTGCTACCGAGACCTTTTCATCTATAGTCCTACCAATCATTTTTCCAAACTCGTGTTGACTGATGTGGGATTCCTTAAGGCCCACCTTTCAAAAAGTCTTGCCCCATCGACCTCAGCACCTTATCTGGGATATAGACTAGAGTTCCTTTTGAGTACCTGGAGGCTTGCATGCCTTAATGGAAAGTTCTCTCACCGAAAATCATGGGAATACATCATTATCACTTGATCGTCAGATCTTTCAAGTGGCTCGACCTCAAAACATCTATTCTCACTTCGCACGATGTACTTGGGTACCTTGGCACTCATTGACATCAATGGTGAGTTTGACTCGCATTGGTTAACGACATTCATCAATGGTCGGTAATCCAATGACTTCTCTTCATGCTCGACATCGACACATTCATTCGCATGACTATAATTGTACCATCGGGTTTCATAGCAGGTGAAGACTATACACTTTTCCATGACTCCTCAACAGTTACAACAACATGACTTTAGCTACATGAGAGTACTATAGTTCCACTTTCATACTTCCTCTTTTCCATGATTCATTAGCAGCAGTTCAGATTCCTCCACTTCATATTCTCTGATCCAGTAGTTCTAGCAGTCGCAGCTACAGTAGCATTCACCTTTCACATGATCATACAACAGTGACATCTTCCATGCTCCAGCAGCCGCATCGTCCATATTCCTATTGCATAGTTCATCAACTTTTTGGGTAAGTGGAGGTATGTTCTTTTCTAATATTTAAACATGCAATTCCTTAAGTGCTAAAAATAGATAAATTTGGAAAATTTCCTTACCTTAGTCTTATCCTTTGCCTACACATACCACATCTTCAGTTGGGGGGGGCGGATATTCATTTCATAATTCCATTTACATATTCATCATATCATTTTCCATTTACCAACATGTTTTTCCCAAACTATGCCTCGTTGCATTTTGATTCAAAAAATACTACTATATATATATTGGCATGATTCAAATATGAAGAAAAAAAGGGCTTTCTAAGTACATTGATGACTTATCATTTACATTACATGCATGTTTCTAATATTATGACTTGCAACAAGAAAATAAGTAAAACGAACAAATGTTGTTAACACAAGAACCAAAATTTGCCATATTTATGGTTGTCACACAAGAACCAACCATAAGAAATATTAGCTGCCACTCATGTATCTCATCATGAAATGATTTATTATTACACATCATCATCATGTAAAGCCACAACTAAGATGCCAAAAGCCTAAAGAAAATCCATGCAAAGTTGCATGAGGACATGCAACAAGTTCAGTTGGGGGGAATGTTGGGTCACAAAAATACGACACTTTATTCATCTTTCATATACCATTTGTCGCCTTTATTTCCATTTCATTCTTCCATAAAACCATAATTATCATCACTTTCATAAAAACATATGGGTTTACATTTCCATTTTCCAAATTATTTATTTTGAATATTTTTAAGAGAATTTGTGACTAAATATTAGAAAATTAACATATTTTCATTATATCTCAAAGTTGGATGAGTTTTGTGATGACTACAGGCATATTTGAAGATTTTCGCAAAGTTAAAAATCACCACCTAGCTTCAAATTCGAATTTTATCTTCTTTGAAGATGTGTAGATAATCATTCAAGCTCACTTCAAGGAGAAGATCAYGGAGATACAATATCTTATCCAAGATATTTGTGGAGGATTTGAAGGGATAGGTTGAGAGAAAAGTGGATCTGTAATTATGAGTATCTTGTCTTCATTTATGTATAAATAAGAGGGTTCTCAACTCATTTCAAAGGGGGCCTCTCTCTAGAAATAGAGAACATAAGATTGGAACTTTGATTCATAGAGCTTTGATTCTAAGATAGTGATTTTCATTGTTTTGTTATGAGTTGATAGATTAGATTGTTTATGTGAGCTCACATATGTTTTTCATCTATCTTTACTTGTTATTTGTTGTGTGTTTGTTATAGATACTTTTCAATAATTTCATGTTTATTTCAATTAGATTTCATTTATGCACTTTCTTGTTTTCATAGATTAATTTTCCATTTGATGCCTTTGAATTTAGATTTAGTTGCTTTCATAGTTAGATTAAGTTTGAATTTGATTTCATAGATTCACTTTGAGTCTCCTGCATAATATAGGAAGGAGAACTAGGATAGATAGTTTAACTGTTTCATTTTAAGTTAAGTGTGTTTCCTTTTGAATGTTAGATTAGGCTAGATTTAATTTTTACATGCTTTCATAGATTAGATTAGTTACTCATTCAATGACAATAGTTTAATGGTTTCTTTCAAGCATTAGCATAGGCTAGTATACTCTTGCCTTGCATTTCCCGTGCTTACACCTCATAAGTTTACCTCCTGGATTGATAATTTATTGTCACATTTATAAACATTAATTTTACTCGACAATGCTCAGAGACAAGAAGTCTCTAGGAGAAATGTACCTCCTAGGATAGGACCATGCCAAATAGTAGAGATAGTTCTAGTGATCATGGATACAACTAGTTAAGACCGACTGTAGCACAAATATGGTGATAGATCCAAGTAGAGGAGGTTGTACTACATCCAGAGGGATAAAATATTAAGTTACCTCCAGAGAATGAGGAAGAGCTACCTTCGGTGTCAAAGGGAGAAGAGAAAGAGGAGGAGTCGCCTCCAACTCTAGAGGGAGTGTTGATGTTTGAGGAAACATCATGAGGCATTCTCCTTGGAGGGTCCTATGTGGACTAGTAGGGGGGAATGTAGACTTATCCTGATGTGACTCAGATGGTGAGATGAAGGAACCAAGATTATTGGTTTCACAAGGAAACCTCGATATGTCTTGTGAGAAATTGGTTCCATGAGGGAACCTCGATATGTATTAGACATTGGTTTCATGAGGAAACCTCTATATGTCAAATATGGTCCAAGATGAAATTACCTTTTAGAGGGAGACAATTGAGCCTATTGATCAAATTGGTCATGTTGATCCTCTAGCTCCAATTAATGTTCCTGGAGATATTGCAATAGGTCGGAAGAGACCTAGAAGGACATACAACTCCTTGTGGTACATTCTGAGTGAGAAAGAGACCTCAAAGATATTTGTGCTATGCAGTAGTTATGAACCACATCATTCATTTTGAGCCTTCCTGTTATGAGGAGGAAACTAGTCATTCAGTATGGAGAGATGTCATGATGGAGGACTATCAGTCCATCATGAAGAGTGATGTGTGGGATATTGTTCTGAGACCTGAGGGGAAGTCTGTAGTGACTTCCAAATGGATCTATAAGATCAAAAACATAGTTGACAAAAGCATAGAGAGGCACAAAAATGAGATTTTTTGCTAGAGGATTCTCTCAGGTGGAGGGAATAGATTATGAGGAGACATTTGATCCTGTTTCTCGATACAATTCTATCCAGATGGTTATTTCCCCTACAACATCCATGTGTTGGAGAGTACATTAGATAGATGTGAATATAACATTTCTCAATGGATATATTAAGGAAGAAGTATACATTGAGCATCCATATGGTTTTATGATACATGAGAAGGAGTCTCATGTGTGCAAGTTGAAGAAGGCCATGTATGGACTCAAGCAGAAACCTCGAGATTGGTATGGGAGGATTGATGGACATCTGATGATTTTGTAAATTCTAACCTTGTACAATGTCTACTGTAAACAAATATTTAGAAAAGAATAGAAAATATACAATGGCAAATGCAAACATTACACAGAGATTTTTCCCCTAGAAACCCAAACCGGGAAAACCAACATATATTATATTCATACATTGTGTTACATTGTTTACAATACAATATACATATAGGAGCCAGCGGCATCCAAAACCC
>ML776680.1:1624638-1637566 GCA_009831015.1 Picea engelmannii | reverse complement strand
TGCATTCTCATCAAGGAAAATACATATTATATTACATCAATCATCAATCAATCAATCCTTTGACATCAATCAATCACTTGACATCAATAAATGACATCAATCAATCAAACCATTGGCATCAATGACAACATGATCCAACAACCCTTATGACCGTTAATGATGTAAATCTATCCTTTGTCTTTAGAAGGATTAGTGGCCTGAATTCCTGAAGAACGAAGGGAGAAGAACTTTGCATGAGAGAAGAATTTGTCTTTTCCTTTGAAAAAACCCTATTAAGAAGGATTGTTGCACCCTACCTTATGTTAGGGGTGCAAATATCTCAGATCATTGCTTGCTGCACTTAAATTGGTCTACAACGTCGTCTCACTCTGCTCAGTTATGGGGGTGCAAAAATTTTCATACGTGGGAAAAATGAGCATCTTCTCGATGCTTCTAGAAGGAGAAGCTTCTATGGTGAGGTGGCCTCCAATCAGTTTGGATCTTACTTGCTTTTCTAATTTAGTGGGATCATCCTAACCTCCTCACCCTATCCTCTTCAGCTTATAAAAGGAGAGGAGCTCTCATGGAGAAAGTTGGTTGTTTTGTAGCTTGGAGTTTTTGGAGCTTGTATGTTGGCTTTGAGCTTTGCTTTGTCAAGATAGATTGTTGATCTCAGAATTCGTGGAGAAAGAAGTGTGTGGGAAGAAAGGAACTGTTGGAAGGGACCTCACAACATCAAGGCATCTGGTTGTATTCTTCTTTTCATATTCATAATACAATAATATATTTCTTTCCCATAAAATTGTCTTTATTTTATTGTATGACTCCTTGATCACATACATAGGTTTTGTTGAGATACGTTGTTGCTTTCACTTCATTGGCTTGTGTCTTTTTACAGGTTTAGTATCCCATAAGCCTTGGAACGGAGAAAGGATGACACTAGCAAGGACATATGATGTTTAAAAGGTATGTCATTTATCTCTTGTTAGTTAGTATGCTTGATAATTAAAACTTAGGGAAAGTTTTATATTTTGTCTTGTTTTGTTCTAGTTTTGGGGTGAAACTAGGGAGATCAATTTGTTTCTGCACTTACCAATTAGTCTGATAACATGAGCCCACTTGGGATTTTTTTATGGATGTGGTCAAGGATCAATATTAACCTGTGGAAAACTATGATGACCAGTACATTATATGGACTACACTGCATCAAAAGCGCGACCAAACAATGTCGGAGTTCACAAATACCTTCCATACCTTGCACACCAAGTTGGGTATCAAAGGCTCTGAGAAACATCTAGTTTTGAAATACCGTGAGGCTCTACACAGGTACATCCAAACCGAAATGGAGATTCTAGACATCTCATCATTGATAGTCGTTTATAGATATGTTTTCAAAATCAAGAAACAATCTAAGCAGCATAACAAGCAAGAATTTGGGTCTGCAAATGTGCAACAACCAAAGCATGGTAAATTCATCCCTAACTCATAGAATATCCAACCTCAAGACAACCAGTCCAAGCCATAGAAAAAGAAGAGAAACGAAAAGAAGAAGAAGGACACTGGGAAGTGGTGCGAATTCCACAAAATCCATTGGCACAACATTGATGAATGTTGCTCGAAACAATCATTGGTGGTCGATCTCAAAGAAACAGAGTCGAGCCCCAACTCAGAATTTGATTCATAAAATAATAAAAGGAGACATATAATTGATGCATAACCCACTTCTATTGTCATGACCACAACAATCCAACCAGAAGAACCAAAGGATCCTGAGGAGGGGGAGCGCCTCTTCCATTCACATATGTGGTGAAGGGGATACCACTACATTTTATTGTTGATAGTGGAAGCCATAAGAACCTCATCTCAAAAGAGGTCGTCAAGGAGTTGGATTTGCCAACAACACCACACTTGTAGCCATACAACATCAGATGGCTTTGCCATGGATGAGATCTTTGTGTCAGCTAGTAGTGTCGCCTATCATATGACATCAATCCCTTCAAGGATGAGGTATTGTGTGATGTTTCCCCATTGGAAGTATGTGATGTTCTATTAGGCCAACCATATATGTGGAGGTGTCATGTTGTTTATGAGTCTCGACCTCGTAGCGTCATTGTTACTCTGGGGGGTCAGCCCTACAATATACCAGAGGTAGTTCTGACTAATATAACGACAAAAAAGTGCTACAAATTAATCTCAGACAATGCAAAGTTTATCCTCTTCAGAACCTAGTCAGAAGATAAGGACACTGAAACCACTATAGCCTCAACCCAAGACCCTTCTATCCAACAGAAGCAGATCAACAAGATTGTAGAAGAGCACTAAGATATTCCTACTACATCTTCACCGACAGAGTCCTGCCACACTCCAATAGATCATGCAGACAGATTGGTTAAACATATCCAACCCCTCCAACAACAGGTTCATAACAACCTTCAACAAGCTAAGCAGGGTAGCTTCTTTAGCAAGGAAAGTATCTCACCAAGGTCCAGATTCAACAAAAGCTTCCCTGGGGACTTGACACAATGGTGACCATTTCTTCCTAAGGGGGGAGGATTGATCCAGGAAGAAATCGGTGGCCACCCACCTATTCCACTAGCTCAAAACATGGGTTTCCACCTTGGAAGTTTTTCTATTGTTTTTCAGGTCCTGAACTTCTGGGGCTGTTTTGACGCCCTAAATGATGTTTTTTGGGCACGAAAACGCCCAGACAATAATTTAAAAGCATGGTATGGGATGAATGAAATATGCACTCCTCAGATATAAGTTTTCGACAAGGTATAAAACGACCCAAACATAGATCATATGCAAAATTTACTCCCTTGGGAAGTTGACGTACCAACTACCCCTATCGGGACCCACAAACCTTTTGGCGTTTCATCTTTCGGGGTTAGGGTTTTGGATTTTCTTTATGTTAAAAAGGCCTCTAGAGCCTCATTTTATACGTCATCATCTTCTTGAGAATGAGCATAGCCATCACAACTCTTATCAGAGATAAGCTTCCACCATTCTAGCGAGTCATTCACTTTGTAATTTTACAGTTTTTGTACATTCTCTCATTAATAAAAATTGTGCATTATTGTATCTCTGTGTTTATTTCTGTGTATCTCGCAATATCTCTGTATATTTCATTGTTATATATTTTCCTTCATTTTGTTCTCAAAATAATCAGGATCATCATCATACTTGTGCAAGTCATCGTTAGGTACTAGAGTAATTTCCTTTTCCGCAAATAGTAATTTATTTTCTGCAGTGTGATTTACTGTCTACAAGTGTGATTTACTTTCCACAAGTGTGATTTATTTTTTGCAAAGAGTGATCTATCTTCTGCAGTCTGATTTACTTTCTACAAGCTGTGATTTACTTTCCGCAAGCGTGATTTAATTTCCGCAAGCGTGATTTTCCTTTCCACAAAGTGTGATTTACTTTCCGCAAGAATGATTTACTTTCCGCAAAGTGTGATTTATTTTCTTGCAAGCGTGACATTTATTTCCTTTCAAAATTCAAATTTAAGAAGTAGTATAGATTGGTGACTTAATCAAATATCTTTAAATATTAATTTGTGACGTCCTATCGAAATTACTACAATTCCTTGGAAATTACAGTGCATTATACTTGCATATATGGTGCATGGCAGTTCATGAGTCAGATACGACCTCAGATTGATAATTAAATGCACAACTATTCAATTGCTTACTAAATTAATTAGGAAGCAATTGAAAATTCCGTCAGAATTCATGTACAGTTGGGACGCCTTGACTTGGGAAAATGTGTGGAGAGTTTGGGGTGACTTACATAGATGAGTCTTGTGTTGGACTTAGGTAGACTTGGATGTAGTTTTGGAGGTGACTTGAGGAGTTTACTAACTCTTGGATGAGGTATCTTAGTGCGTTGGTGCCTTAGATAGATTTGTTGGGTCATGCGATGACTTAACAGTCGTGGCGATAGTGTGAGAGTTTGGATGTTTGCAGGAGGTGAAAGGTAGTTCCATTCTAGGAGATGGATAGATTCAACAGAGAAGTTGACCAATAATTTTTGGCAATCAACTTGAATGGTAGGAATGCATACCAAATGACTTGGGTGGTGTTTGCTTGTCTTTGGTATGGGACATTGGATGAGGCAGAGTGTACCTTGGGGACTTGCATATGATTATTCGATGACTCAAATATCCAGAGGGGTTGTTGGCTGAGGTTGGTAGGAGTATTGGTTCGAACATTCCTAAGGCATGGAAGTTCTTAGAGGTGATTCATTCTACTTGGAGAACCTTGGATAGTTCATTGGGATGTTTGAGGAGTGTGAGTATGTTGGCCACACTCATCGTATATGTTGAGTTGTGGAGAGGTGACTTGAAAGAAAGAGGTGAGTTGAGGACTTTCCTTGGTTTGGAGGATTATGCAGACATGGAAATTGCAACATGAAGAGATTACTTGGACATGGGCGTTTCTCTTTCTTTAAGACAACATGGTTGAGGGTGAAGCCTAACCATTCCAAGGCATAGAGAGGTAGGTGCAATAACATGGCTAGGTGATGAAGTAATGGGGAAACATAAGTATGGACGCATGATTCTTGGAGTAGATGGGACGTTTCATATCCAAAGATGTAGATGAAGCTGGGGAGGATTTGACCAAGGAATCCAGACTTGTAGAATTGATCACAAGTTGAGTCATGAGGGTAGAGTTGGTTGGATGTGCAGATAAGATGCATGGTAGTTTCCCTTGATTCTTATTAGACTTGGATGTGATGTGAATTGTGTGTGACTTGAAATAGATTGGATAACTACACCATGAGGTGGGAAATGGAGTCAATTTGTGGTAGATGACTTTGTTTTTGGGTGACTTCATAGTGCAACAAGGTGAGGGGCAACCTTGCCTTGGTTTGAGGTTGTTGTGCAGATGGACCGATTGCAGAAGGAAGTGACCAGGCTTTGGACATGTTATGCATTCTCAAGGAACGAACGTGATAGTTCAACACTTGGAGTGTTAGTGCATGAAATCATGACTAAGAGGTTGAAGTACAAATGCACCAGTAGGTTCAAAGTGCAACACTTGGACATTGTGGAGGATCTCCTTAACGAATATTGGACGATGGCAACAATAGTGAGGCAAGGGTGTAAACTTGACTTAGTCTTTGAAGTGTGATGGAGTAATAGAGATGCAAACATAAAATACCAAGTTTGGGCATAGATATGCACATTTCCAGAACTAGAAGCGAATGTTGGATTGATCACCTGACCAATGTAGGAATTGAGGCTATAGCATTGTGCATAGACATGATAGATTCGATTGAAGTATGGGTGCAACAATAAGTTCACAAGAGTTCAAAACTTAGACATTTTCTTGTTCTAGTTGAGGTTGCAACAATGGAGGAAGCAACATTAGAATAGAGTGTGATCATTGTAGTGGGACAGTGGTAGCTTGGGCATTACAAGTAGAGTTGGGGAAGATATGTCTTTACAATGTAGTAGACATATTGGTTGCACACAAATTTGGGTAGAGGGAAGTGTGGATGGTTGCACAGGTTGCAAGTGATTGCATTGGAAGTTGGAAACTTGGGGTTCCCACTTTGATAGAAATTTGGGGTTTCCAATTGGCACGAAACTTGGGGTTTCTAGCATACTTAGTTGCGACGAGGGCATGAGTTTGGGCAGAGACTTGGAGATTTCATATTTTGTGGATGTTGTCGGGGATGACAATGAATTTAAGTGGGGGAGGATGTAAGGTACTCAGCTATAAGAGCACAAGAACCTTCACCCTAGTCCTCAAGGAGACAAAATTTTGGGTTGCTCTAGCACCCAAGTGTCACACTAGTTGGGAAAGTGGGCACCTTGGGTGAAAAAACACGCCAAGGGTATTTCCCAAGAATGAGGTGAAGCATGGGGTCGAAGAAACCAAGAGAAGGGGCGCATCGACATGCAGAATGCACCAAGGTTGGGGAATGTTAGTCCTAAGGGACGCTAAGGTTGACGAGTACATGGGTTCATTTGGGCACATTGGGTCTATGAAGGGGTGTGTCGATTCATTTGGGTGCAATGGTTCATGAAGGGTCATGACACAACCAAAGGATGTGACGATTCACGAAGGTGACGTTTGGAGTCCATATAAGAGAACAAGGCGCAAAACTAAGAAGGCCCAACGAGGAAGAAAATATCAGCTCTAAGGTTCTGTGGCATACTTGGATAAGGAGGTGCGATATCCCTCATGGGGCCAAGTCGCTCCACATGGGAGGAGGACTTGTGTTACCTTGAGGTGATTATGTGGACAAAGTTGGGGCGACCTTCTTTGGGTTGAGCCTGACAACATGCAGGGTGACTTTGGAGCTTGATGGAACTCTTATCGTAGGTCTAGGTGAGGCATGCTATGAGACATAACCAAAGTTCTGTGTGAAGCCTTGTGACAAAGAAGAGACAATGAGTCTGTGGTGGGCGCATGTTTGAGGTGCATCACAGGATTTGTGAAAATTGTTGCGACATATGAGTCTTGGTGTGACGAATCTATGTATGAGTGTCTTATTGAGGTGAGGCAAGTCATGCGACTCTTCCAAGTTGTAAACCGAGCCGATAGTGCTCATATTGTAACTGTTTTGTAATAATAAGGATTAGCTGGATGATAGGCATGTCTCATGATGCCCGCACTATATTTGTGTATCTCTTGTTTGTTTCACAAGTGTTCTCTTTGTTTTTCATGTTCTTGGATGTATTCTTAAATCACTAAGTGTTAATTTGTTAAAAAATCATCTAAGTATACTAGTGGGTTGCACTAGAGAAGGAGTGTGACTTTCCCGTAGCCTAGAAAGGAGTATGGGTATGCTCTAGGTGAAGAGGCATTGTTGGGATGAAGTATATTTGGTGTTTCCAAGTAGCCAAGTGAGAACCATCACAATGTCGCACGCCCTCAAGAGGTGCACAATCACAATATTCCGGCATGCATCATGTGGGGACATGACATGCATCTCATTGAAAGAAACTGGGGTAGTAGCAAAGTACCTTAGATGTTTGTTTATCCATATCCAAAGTCAATTACAACTTTTAAATGTGAAAATCATAAATGAATCAAGTAAGAAGGATGTTTACATTGATATGGACATCAAAAGGGACATTAAAAAAGGTCTAGAATAAACCATAAAAAACAAAGTCAAGAAAATTGTAGCCACAACGTAGATGGGGAAAGATCCCAAGAAGCATTGCAAACATTGTGATGTGGATAGACACACAAATAAAAATTGTTAGAAGATTCATTTGGAACTATGTCTAAAATGGTATAAGTCCAAGAAGGGAACAATGATAACTACTAAGACGGTAGAAACAATCATACATAGTAGCTCTGATGTGGACGAGGATCTAGACTACACCATGATGTAACAATTAAGGGAAAGTGGAGATAGAAGAACACTTTTCCATATCAAAGTTCAAGTAAGAACAATAAGGTAAATTATTTTTTTATCTAGTGAATCTCAAATACATTTGATTTCTAAAGCCTTAGTTAATGAGCTTGGTCTAGATACATATGATATATTACGATAATGTTCATTAGGGTGGATACAAAAGAAATATACCATGAGGATCACTAGAAGATGTAAGATCAAATTGGAAATAAATGTTGATTTTGTTGATGAAGTAGGTTAGTATGATGTAGCACCTCTTGATGCTTGTGAAATGATGTTTGGCATGCCCTATTTATGGGATAGGGAAGCAATGTTTTATAGGAAATCAAATAGATATCGTTTGGTCAAAGGTGGTGAAACCTGCTTCATGAAGTTATGTAAAGAGAGAGATACAACAACCATTATAATAGTAAAGTTGACAAAAGAACTAATTGAAAATGTTTGGAAGCAAGCAACCTTCATGACACATAGATTAGTGGACTTGAAGAAAAAATTGGAGGCTACGTGATTCCATCTCCTTCATCGATAAGATTTTGGAAACCAAAAGCATGCAATTGGGAGGTGTCATCTGAAATATATCATTATTAGAAGAAATGTTTTGTTAACAATGGCTTGGTTGGAATTATGTAGGTTAAAGACTAAAGGCCAAGACCAATGAGAACCCATATTTATAGGCTTAATGGAAAAAATCAAATTCCATAAGTATTATGGAATCCATTTTAAGTCTATGGTATTTTATAAAGGATGGTTAAAAGAGGTGTTAACATATTCCTCCACCCTCCACATAACTTAATCTATTTTCAAGGTGGACTCGATCCCTTTCTCTAAGTATTTGCAAGGGCATAGGAAATATAGAATATGGGGCATGAGAAGGAGACAATTACCTCTATCCTACAGGACAATAACTAAGGTAAAGCAAAGTGGGACAGGGGAAGTAGTATAGAAAAAGGTGTCGTATTCTCCCTTTGCCCTACGGAAATGGATAAGTAAATAAAGGCAGGGTGGGAGCTTGAAGTCTTTTGAAGGGGGAATTACCTCCACCCTCTACCCCAACTAAAGATAACGAGGACCGTATGGGCCAAAGGAGTAATGGAAAAAAGAGGTAAAATCTCCTCCCCCCTTCTCCCTTAACTAAAATATGTTGTCGTGGATAAAAGGGAACAAACTAGCCTTACACCTATGGCCACGAAGGAGAAAATGACCACCTACCATGTGGTACTGGTATTGAAAAAAAAACCAAAATATGTTGCATTGCGAGTTGGAAATAAATTATGGGCACACTCCACAATGTCCAAGGATATCCACATGAGATCCATATTGATCCCCATGAAGACAAAACAATTACCCAAACATAACATATTCTTGGTTCTAATGGCCTTTCTTGCATGGATTTGAAGCAATGGAGGAAGGAAGCAAATAGATTGGTTGAGGATGAGAAGATGTTGGCAAGTTTAGTTCTTTTGGTGTGTTGTTGGTTTGACATTTAGTTTGTTAAAGCTAGATGGCTAGAATATTGTGAATTGAGGGAAAATATTGTGAAGAGGACTATTCTAGTCCGAGAGGATAAAGAGGAAAAACACATTTTTCCAAGAAGGAACAAGGAGTATTGTCCCAGAGCCCAAATTGTCTTATAGAGGGCATCACTCTACAATTGCAACAAAAGAGTAAATATATGAAAAATATCTACTATAGAATGTATTACTCTTAATTGTAATAATTCCATGTTAAAGAATATGGAGTCGAACAAGTCACTTATTGCTAGAGTTTTCCCAAAGTGGGTTCTCTGAGATAAATCTTTTCATTATTATTGTGTATGCAATTGTTATTTATAACACTTACAATTAAAATACACATTCATTATTATTTCACAGTATAATAAATACAACAAAATCATTTATTTCCACATTAAATGAATAGAGTTCCAAGTCGATGAATCGACTCATCCATATATTGAGAAATTAGAAATCACCTAAGATTGATAAAGGTAAAATACATCAAAGTAATGAAAGAATAAGTACATATTATGTGCAGCCATGAGGTTTCCATAAACTCCCTAGAAAACCCTCTAAAAAACTTTCATGTCCACTACACAAAATGGAAAACAAAACAACAAAGAAGGGTGCCCTTGAGCCCATCATAAACCCTCTTGAAACCCTTAAAAATATGTTAGTAAAATAATAATTAGAACTTAGAAATTGTAATGTTATGGTGCAACGTCATAAAGTGAGAAATAAGTTATACGTAACAAGTAACATTCAAATTAATGTATTTATGAAATTAGATGAGTGGTTCCTAGGGTGAATAATGAAACTTGCTAGATATATATACAACACCACTTTATGTTATTTTTGAAGCACATTGATATAATACATATCTCTTTAAATCTCTGTCACTTGTGGCTTTACATACTCTCATATTCATAGTTTAACATGGTATAAGAGCCATGATGATTGTGGCATTGGACAATTTCAGAGAATCCTGCCAAAACAAAGTTTTCCATAGAGATTTGGAGAAAGAGATGAGTCTGGTCAATTTTGGAGAAAGAGACGAGTTTTATCGCATCACAAAAAGTAAAGAAGCTAGTTGAATACATAATCCATACAACACTTCATACAGTAACATCATGTGATAGGACATGGTTCATCTTGTTTTCAAGGCATTTTGAATCAAAGCCTTGTGATTGGCATCTTAAAAAAGGTGGCGTATCCAAAACCTATCACCCCACAGTCCATCAAGGTGACATATATTACAACATTGAACCTGACGACTGGAGGCTAGAGATTACAACATTAAACCTGACGAATCTGAATTGGAAAGGTGGTAGACATTCAAAGAACCTATGTGATCAAAGGACGTGATTTCTGATTTTCAAAGACATCCATTCGACCCAACATAAAGTACATCCATTTATTTTTGAAGATGTAAGAAGTATTTTTTTAGTGATTGAATTGGAAATTTGGGAAGTTACACCACAAAAATCTACATTTTAGGGTAATTTGAAGTCATATGTTGCTTCAAAATTCTCTGTACTTTTATATCCTTTGCAAATTTTGCTTTCAAACCCTCTACAAAATTGTTTCAAACTATTTTTCAGAGTTGAAGTATGATAGGGATTATAAGGGTTTCTTATTTTTTTTAAAGAGTATAAGGGATTCTTATTTTTGAAAGAGTTATAAGAATTTTTATTTGTATCTTAGTTGTAAGCATATTGATTTTTTTGTGCTTGCTTTTGGATTCATAAGAAAATATGGCCAACAAAAAAAATTTCATGAGGATATATGGCCAACATAAACAATTTCATGATGTCGTGAGTCTCACAAATTAAATGGAAAAAACTCACATTGTCCGGAAACAAAAATGGAGCAAATTTTGCTTTATTATGATCTTTAGGAAATAGTTACTAGGGCGATTTCAAAACCAAATCTCCTTCCCAGTGACTATAAGTGGAAAAATAAAAATGTTTTACTTTTTCTTACCTTTGCTTTGGAGGATGATATTTTCCTCACATTCACAGACTTGCTAATGACATTGATGTTTGGAAGAAGTTAAATACCGTGTATGAAACTTCAACTGAACTTCACATTTTGTTGAGAAACAAATTAACCACTTTGAAGATAGTAGCATCAATTTCAATTATAGATCATGTTCAAAAGTTGTAGGAATTGAAGAGTGAATTATTAACAATTAACATTAAAATTAAATATAAGGCATTCATAACCGTTATGTTCAACACTTTACCTAATGTATATCGGAATTTTGTCACTTCATTTTGTGTTTGTTCTTGGAATGAAGTTCCCACATTTGAGAAGTTGTAGCCTTACTTATTTGGGAAGAACACAAGATAAATAAAAATGAACTTGAAGAATCAGATAAAGATTTTACAGGAAGACATAGGGGAAGAGGCCGTGATAGAGGTCATAAAGGAGGAAGATACAGTTGGCATCAAAATCAGAGGTAGAATTCCTCAAATTAGACTGGTACTTCTCAAATTTCTAAGCACTGCAATTATCGTAGTAAAATGATCACAATGAGGAAGATTGTTATCTTAATCAAAGAAATGAGGTTGATCAAAATAAAGGTAGAGGACACCATAGAGGAAGAATTAGAGGGGGAAGGCATCAAAGTCATTTTTGTATAAAGTAGTATAGGTGTTCCACAAAGATAAAACTTCCATTGATTATTTTATTATGGCTTCTCATCCTAACATCTATGCTTCTCATCCTAACATCTATGCTTCTCAATGTGTCTGTTACATTGATTCAGGCACTACCAAACATATGAGTGGTAAGTGAGAAGTTTTTTCAAAACTTGCTAACTATTATAATGAGATCATTATTCTTAATGATGGCAATGTTCATGAGGTACAAGGAAGAACAAAAGTATATATGATAGTTTCAGGAGATTGCATAAAAAATATACAAAATTTCTTGTATGTTCCTAGTCTAAAGACAAACTTGTTTTTTTCTAGTAAAATTACCGATGAGAATTGTATTGTTGTTTTTTATAAGAAACGATGCTTGATTAAAGATAATCATTTCTAGAGGATTGTGATGTAATGATATGTGCAATTTTCATTGTATTTCAAAGCAACAACAAGCATTTTTGACATGTTCTAATTCAAAAAATCAACTTTGGCATGAGAGATTTTGTCATATTAACTACTTTTATTTGAAGTTGCTTCACAAACATAATTTGGTGAATGGATTGTCTAAAATTGAAGAAGATAAATGTGTATGCAAAGTATGTTTGGTAAGGAAGAAACATCGTGTCAAATTTGATAACAACAAATTAAGAGCAACTCAAATACTTAAATCAATTCATAGTGATGTTTGTGGTCCAATGAGAACCCAATCCATTGGAGGTGCTAAGTACTTCATAACATTCATTGATGATTTTCCAAAAACAAATATGGGTATATTGTTTGACATACAAATATGATTTTTTTGCAAGTTTTAAGCAATTCAAAGCTATGGTTGAAAATGAAAGTGGTCAATGCATTAAGGTTTTAAGGAGTGACGGAGGAGGCGTGTATGAATCTCATGCATTTCATTATTTTTGCTATCATAATGGTATTCAAAGACAAAATTTTGTTGCAAAGACACCACAACAAAATGGTGCAGCAGAGCATAAGAATCATTCTATTATGGATATGGCTAGATGCGTGTTGAAAGAGAATCATTTGATCAGTTTTTGGTTGAAGTAGTTCAAACATCAACATTTTTTTATTGAATTGAAGTCTAAAATAGGAAATTTGTGGTAAGACACCTTATGAAGCTTTGTTAGGAAGGAACCCAAAGGTAACAAATTTCAAAGTTTTTGGTTGTTTGGCATGTTGTTCCTGAGTTTGTGTTTTAAGGCTTTAAAACACACCGTCAAGGCATCCAAATATGATAATACTTCTAAAACAAGGAAACAAAGAAAACTAGATTAGATTCAGTTTCTCAACTGTCTCTGTCTTGCTTCCCGTTGTTCCTGGATGGTTATGTCACGTTCTATCGCTGCCCACGATCGTTCTAACTCGGTTCTATTTGTTGCAGTTTGTAAGATGGTGTTAAATAGGTTCAATGCAATG